>OY292318.1:15875017-16123504 GCA_958496155.1 Sisyra nigra
TCCCGCCTCCACAGTTTTTAAAAGAGAATTTTTAACAATTAATGATTGTATTTTATGAAAAAAATGAGCGTCACTAATACTAGAACAAACATAGAATGTAACTTTTTATCAAGGTCTTGTTTCTAATATAATTAGTTGCTCGTAATTACTAACACATTTGTACTAGGTTTAGTTGGTATATTCCAATACTTAGACGTACTAGCTCTAGGTGAATTTAGTGTTGTGTAATATGAGATGTTTGTCACTAGTTTTTCCTTCCCGATTTAATTTCATAAAAAAGGAATATGAACAGAATTGCCATATTTGTGGTGAATAAAACCAGGGATAGTACCATCCAGTCTCCTGTCAGACTCATTTGACTGATGAGCCAGTAACTGCCAGTAAAAAGGGACAAACTTATTTTAGTAGTATCCACCTTTCATTATGACATTTATTTTCAGTAATTTCAGAGCTTTCTAAACAAATCAAGTTCAGTATTATTTTTTTCGTTTTGCCTATTCCGTATTATTTTGCTATTGTTATCCTGAAACAAATGTTCTATTCAGTACTAATGACCAAGGGACCATTCATAAATTACGTAAGACCTTTTTGAGGCTTATTTAAACCCCTCCCCTATTGTAAGAAATCATAAGATTACAACTACTCACCCCTTCCCCTTCATAAGAAATTTTCGTAAAAAATGAACATACCAGAGGCGTGCGGTCCATACATGCTGTAGATACGGCGCATGCCTTTGGATTGTAAGACGATTTTAAAAATTGAATATTTTTTATGATTTATTATTTAATTTTTTATTTACGTAGTTGCATTTGTTAAATCATTCTAAAAATGATATATTTTTATCATTTATAAATTTTTTAATTTACGTAATAATGAAAGGTATTACTCATAAAATTGGCATAGTTTACCAAATCAAATGAACGGCAAAAGCCGAATGAATGCGTTGGCGACAGTAGCATGCGATTGTTTGCTTCGAATTGGCCGCGCATGCGCACTAGTACGGTCATATACTATCTCTCTCGGCATTTCACATAGCCGATTAACGGTCTGCAGATGCGTTTGCCGTTTTGAATCTAAACAGTGAATTTAATTGTTACTGTTACTTTTCGTGAGTTATTTTGAATTATTGACCCAAAGGCCATACAAATATTCTGTTCTTTAGGATAAGAACTATTTTCGTGGTTTTTAAATACGTTATATGATGCGGTTGTTGATGATTTTTGTAAGAATGAGCGTCGAATAAGGCTAATTTAAAAAGAAATACTTATAACACCACGTTTATCAAATAAAAAAATAAATTTAAAAATTTGTTTCTTATAACCCCCCCCCCCACTTCCAACCGCATGCCCTGTTTCCAAAGGCACCGCACGCCACTGGAACATACTTATAAATTAACCGCTTAATCAGAGCGATTCTTGGTGCAAAGTAGTAAAATTTTCAATTCAAAATTATACGTAAAATCAGATTTTTTCTACCCCTCCCCCTGCCGATATAAAGAATTAATAATATTAAGTCACCCACCCCCCCCAAATGCCTTACGTAATTTATGAACAGTCCCTGACTGCGTGCGTATTTACCTTATAATGGAACATTTGTTTCTGAATTATAATAGAAAAATAATACTGAATGATCGAAGCAAAAAAAATACGGAAACTAAGTAACTTAGAACATTTAAAATGACTGAAACTGTTACAAACAACGATAATGTTTGTTTCAAAACACCAGTAATACCAGAATGATAAAAATAATTTTGTTCCTTTTTGTTGGCAATCACTAGCTTTTCATATGTCAAACAAACTTATGGCGGGAGCCCTGACTGTCAGGTTTCTGATTGCAACCAGCCAAGGAATATAAAATTATCCCATCATCAATTTTTTAAATTTGGAAACAAAAGGATAAGTTTAAACCCTTTTTGTCTCTTCTGCAAAGTTTGTTTATCTGCCTCTGATAATATTTACAAAACCGGGATAATGTTATGTTTCGACAAGTCTCCTTGGGACACCGGAACATTGATTCATAATCATAAAAAATATATCTACCTGCATAATAGGAAGTCAATTCTTCAATTTGTTTTAACTGTATTTAAGGAAAACTTCATTTATACAAGTATAAGCATATCTCTCTTTTATACGGCCTATTGAGAGCGAAACTGGTGATAGTCCCGGAAAATCAAAACATATGAGAACCCCGAGTATGAAAGACCTTTTTTCTCTCCAAAAATAAACCATTTTCATAAATCATTCTTTAAAGTATGTTAATCAAGAGTGTACGAGAGTGGTATCAAAAAGGGTATTATAGTTAATACAAGAGAGAGGTTAAGGCAGGGCAGTGACATTGATATTTCGCCAAATGTAGGTTAAATGTTTGTATAAAGAAATCGTAAAGATGTGACCATTTTATCAATATACAGGTATTTGATCAATATAACATATACAGGTATTTGATGAATTTCACTTCATCTCACTCTTTTTGCCGAGGAATTAATTATGGTCAATTAAGAGTGAAACTGTCGCAGGTCGACTTTTCCTATTCGGGGGCTTTCTGGCAAAAGAAGAGCCCCGTATTTGGATCGAAAATGTTTTATTTATCAAGTCGTGAACGTGAGACTTTCTAATCTGATACAAATACTCTAACACCTACGTTCCTTCGTAGTCAACCTGTCGGTATGACTTTCATTTTTTCCCGCTAAAAATTCATGGGATGGCGCCCCGGAATATTACGATTTGAAAATGTATATTTTTTCTGAACGTAGTGGGCGTTGAAAAAAATCCTTTCTACAAATAAGGAAATTGGATTGACTATTTAATAAAACCAGATTGTAACTTAACGTCTTGCCCCTCCTCAAAGCCCGGCCCTGTATGAAAAATAAAATTTGTGCTGCGCACATTTAACATCGTATCCTTTTAAGGCCACTTTAGCGACATTTAAAATTTTCTTTGATAAATATGGAAATGGGGAAGTGCTTTATCGACAAAATGGCCGAATAACTAGTCTTGTATTTTGGAATTCCAAAAAAAAAATTAAATAATATAAATAAACAGCCGTGGGTTGTACACATAGTATACCTTAAAGTAAGTTTGAAAATAAAAAAAACTAAAAAAAATGGACAGATGAGTGGAAAAAAACCGGTCTTGGCAATTGGTTCGTCTCACGGTTGGATCTTCGATTTTGGAATTTTGGGTCTCTTCGATTAAAAATGCTTTGAGTAATAAATTAGGATCAAGTGACTCCAAATTTTGGTGTTGGTCTACAAAAGATTTTTGTGTCGTACGGAGGGCCAGGGGTGGAGATGGTTGAAGACCTACTTTGGAAGGAACTAAGTTGACTTGGTGAAATTTGATGCAGTGAAATTAATGATTCGCTTAATCGACTTCAAAGAGAGTACAGCATGTGTCAAAATCTTTTTTTAGAAGATTTGCATATATCATACTGCACACGAGAGACATTAAAAAAGGTACACACTTTAAATGCTGATTACTTGAAAATGGAAGGAGATATCGAAAAAATTTGTTCGGGATAATTGATTGGATTTTTTAAGGCTTTTACGATGAGGGGTCACTCGATTTGGTTAAATAAAAAATTTAAAGGGGGAGGGTAAATAAATAAAACTATTAAGTTTTTTTTTTGGGAAAAAAGGTGTCAAGGTGATAAGATGTAATTTTTAGTCGTTTTTAATGATAACAAAAAGTTAGATCTTACTCAAAATTTCAAGGACAGAAAATTTAGTTAGTTCCTTCTAGAGATTCATCAAGTAAAGTAAATGTACATTTTGTGCAGTGGATTCAGCTTATTATCTTAAATTTAATATGACATAATTCGCAAAAATTCAAGGCTCGAGTTGACTTCATATTTAAATATTTACTTTTGATTTGAGTTTGATTTCATTTTAGAGTAAATTGAAGTAGTACAAACGTCATTAAAATCTTGCACGGCAAATACACGATTTTAAATACAAAATAAAACATTTCAACCAATATAAGGGTTGCTTTTGAAATGGAAAAAGTTGTATTTGAAGTTAAAAAAAATATACCTCCTCTATGACGGGAAATTAACAACATATCCAATCAATAAAATCAGAATTTACAAAAGCTTTTTAATGATATGTCACTTGATTAGATTTATCTAAAAAGCTTCGGCCCTCCGCAGTAAATTTTTATTCTCTTAATCATTTTTATTGTTTATTAAATCAGTTTTATTGTGTTTTAAAATAAATTTTTGCTTTTCAAAATTTTTTTTTCCTAAAATCTGAATGCATTTAACCTTCAAACCTACTTTAGCATTGAACCAACATTGTTATCTCTATATCTCCGACTGGCTTAATTTTATAATCACGAGTCGAAAACTACGAGGAAAAAAACGCAATTAAATAAAAAACTAGAGACAATAAAATTTCGTTTTATAGCCGTCTTGCTATCTCAAAAAAAAAAAACAAGCAATCGAATTAAATAAATACTTTAGTGAAATTCATCGATAAGCGAATCAAAATAAGCATAATATTAGCGATAAGAAAAATCAGTCACTTCATCGATTTATTTAAATAAATAAAAAAAAAGATAAATAACTAAAACAAAGAAAATGCCTACAACCAACGGCAAAGGTAATTTTCTTACTTTTCTCGGAAAATCTAATTTCGTTTGAAGCACATGCATTATATTTTCTTAACGATTCGTTTGAAGTGAAGTTGTAATTTGCTTGCATTAAAAACTCGAAATTGCGTGCGTAAATCGTGCATATTATGTCAATTTTGAGATAAATTTTAGTCATTAATGCAATAATTAAATAACGTAGATTATTATAATTAAAATTGGCGAGGAAATTGTAGAATGAAATTGATGAAAAGTTGAGAATTAACCAAGGTTTTTGAAGTGAAACGTCTTTAAGTGCAGGAGAAAAAAAATAGCACTACATAAAAAAATGTAGTGTGCTTGTGGACCACACACTGGAAGTATAACTTCTTTCGCTATCTATGTATATGTGGCATAGGTTTTCATATATGAATCAATATTTTTCTTATTCATGTTTTTATTATTGGTTACATCAGTAATTACTAGTAGATTGTAAGACAGAAACAATGGGCTTGTGATAAGAACAACGGGCAATAAGAGAAAGAGATAAAGAAAATGTACGGGTTTCCTTGCTTCTACAGTGCATCTAGATCTATGTAAACTCTCAACTCTAGACTTTAAACTCAATATTATAAAGGGGACACACGAAGATCTGCACAAAAGTATTATGCAATATACCAACGTATATCTCTCCTCTTAAATTCGATCGCCTCGCTAGATCACACTTTTCGTAACGCTTCTGTAACACATTCACCAGTTTACTCCCCAAGTCCAGAGCGCGTAAGAAGTTATACTTCAACAAAACAATATTACGAGTTGAGTGTTAGAAGATATGCGTTACAAATCATACGTAAAGATAACATTAGCATTAAAAATAAAATTTTAGATTTTGTTGATACAAAAATCATTCTGTTCGTAAATATGGATATTACAAAATTTATTAATAAAAAAAATCTAAGAAAATTCTACGTGTAACATTTCTGTACACGTGATAGAAACTTATTAAAACTAACAAATATGAAAAATTATGTATGTTCGGGGGATTGTGTGTGAGAAAGAGAGAGAGAGGGGGCGTGGGAGGCAGGCGAGGAAGGGAGAAATAAATAGAGAGAGAGATTCAATATTAGAATAACAACTTTTTCTCATTCAATATTTACAATTCAATTTCGTTTGAATATATTAATCAATTAATATTTCAATATTTACAATATCAATTCGTTGAAATACTATTATCCGAACTATTTATACATTTATAACTCTTTTTTTTTCTCTATGCATCATAAAGGTATTTTCTTTCCCTCTAGTAACTGTCTAGTAAATGTTTTTAAGTCCGTCCTTCAAGTTTTATCCTCAATTCACGTCCATTTATCAATTATCGAACGGCTGCCTAAGAAGTTTCACTTCAAAAAAATATTTTCATCGTTATATACCGACTATTCTTTTCCTTTAAACTATCTAAAGTGGTATAAAATAGAAAATTTTTCACTTCTTACACGTCTACCAATTTTATTATGCAAAAGAAATTATGGCTGTATCATTAAAAGACAAGCAGAACAAGTTTCACTTCACAAAAACTAATTTAGTCACAAAATCCTGCTTTTTAAGAAATTTTAGTGGCTTGAAGCCAACTTTTGAAAAATTTACAAGCACTGAAAAACTTTACACTGCACTTGAATCACTTAACAACCCACAAATCAATATTCAAATAATTAAATCACTTTTTTCCACGAATATTCCAATTTAAGTTTCTTCTATGTTTCTTACAAAGTCTCGATTTTGTAAGACCGGAAGTCACGTAAATCTTCTTTGTTTTTGAAAGGGTTAAAATCAATCAATTGATAAAACAACCTTTTTCATATTCGAAAGCCTGTAAATTTTAGACTTGGATATCTAACTAAAACAATTTCAAACAGGCGACCAACCAGAAGTGAAAAATCAAAATAAAAAACGATCATTTTTTTTTGAGTTGAAAAAAAGGTCAAAAAGGTTTTTTAAACCAAAGGGGCAGAATCAATAAAGCTAGTTGAAAAAATCAATTTTATTATGAGACAATTTTTTTTTTAAATTCCTTCTGATTCATCTTTTTGCTCTAAATTCTTTGCTAATTGAATTTTAATCGATTTTTTTTGTTTCAAATATTTAAAAGAAACTAATTTAAAAAGAATGCAACAAATTGAATTGAAATGAGTTGCTTTCCACTACAAGTTTACCAACCACCAAATATTCACCTAATTTCATTAATCATAATAACCAAATCTTTTAAACACAAATTTTCTATTTTTGTAATCGAAAATGAATTTGAGTCATCACACTTTATCAATCACGTGTATTCAATAGTAGACAATTGTAAGGCGATTGACAATCAGATCCTTGCAAAGACACTAAATGTCAATTTTTCCAAATTTATTTTCCTACTCGAATAGCCGATGGTCTTAGATCTATTTTTTGCCTACACGCCGTTTGGTGGGATCCTAAATCGTTTAAACTGTCATTTTTTAACCCCATGACCCGCAATTTGACAGATGTCAAATTGCGGCCCTCAAAAAACGCATCATCCGCAATGAAAAAGTTTGCGGAAACGTCAAATTTTATGACTGAAAAATTATATAAAATAATACGTTTCGCATACAAAAATAGCAATTACATCAAATGCAAATGAATTGGACAAACATTTTCAAGGAAAATGCCTGATGTGAAAAATCAACAGGTTTTAGACGTGTGTCTCTCCATATAAGAGAGGATGGATTGTGCTCACGCAAATCAGGCACATGATTGACTATGAAATTTGCGTAACCATGCAACATTCACACTAGGCAATGTTGGAAGAAAAAAAAATACCGTGAAAAACTAAGGAAAGACGGAGTCAAATTTCAATTTCCGATCTGATATTTATGAATTATAATGTCATGTGCATTTAATAGTGCAATTGAGCGTGTAAAAGACGTCAAATAAACACTTATAGATGGGAACAAGAACATTTTCATTGACCAGATCAAAGTGGTAGTTATATAAATAGATTTTCAGCTGTGAAAATTTGGATTTCACTCAAAATTTGATGTTTTGGATTTTTAGGGTTGGTTGATTGAAAAAAATTTTTGCCGGAGTTTAATTATGTATTTATACTAGTTAGATTAAGATGGGGGATGAAAATTGAAAATCGTACCTTTTCTTTAGCGCGTCCAGCGTGTTTTTGGACCGTTTTGGCAATTAACGCACCTTTACTCTCAGCCATCTTGCGCACTGATCCCAGCCAACTGCTCTCCGGTCGCACGAATTTCTTTTTCAACATAACTCGCTCGAGTCCACTCGACAAATTTGTAATAGCGATGCAATGCGCAGCCGACAATTCGGGAAACGGCGATCGCTCATAGGTGCATTCAGGCCCCGTTTGAATTTCCCGCGATCACATACAAACTGCACGCATGCTCGACAGGCGGCAGCACACGACGATGGCGACTCGTTTCGGGCGGCCCGCACAATGTTGAATGCCTGAAATAAAACCGGCGTAAGACAATTAATAGAGCCCCCGAAAGATTCGAAATAAGACGATGACGTCGGCCTGATCTTGTCACCGCGTCTCGTCTGATCGAATTATAGAGATGCGACACATTTTGTCACATATCACGACTTTTCAGACGGTAAAGATTCGCGGTAAATCAAGCTCCACATTGCATCCAAATTCTTAATTTTCCAAGCTCAAAAATTCTGTCAAACCTCATGAAACCTCGACAAACCAAAGGTTGTTTTTGAACAAACAAAATGTTCTTTTGTTTAAAAATATAGTTTTAATTTTAAGGAAGAAATACAATTTTGTTGTCATCTCAAGCTCGAGTTGAAAAGATAGGTCTAAGATCTCTAAGGTGGTCGGAATCTATGATCCGGCAGATCCGACTCTGACCCACGTTGCAAAAAATTGAAACATTTATTTTTGTCCCACTGCCATTTAAAGTTCTGCATTAAAGTAGAAAATAAAGAAACGCCTCATCCTGTTTTTACACGATTTTTTAATAATACGGTCAATAACAATCCAGTGATCACACAGCATTACACTAAACGTAAAATGAATGTAACAATTACATAACGGAAGAGCGTTAAGTTAATATTACAGAACTGTAACTTATTGTGACGTTGTGGGCTCATTGGGAATAAATTTCTCTACTTCTTACGCAGACAAAAATTTATATAATACAATTCAAAATCTGTTAGTACTGTTTTTTAAATTGTGAGCATGTATAGCCAAGGGGCTTATAATTTACACAACTCCTCAATCGAATAGATCATGAGTGCCCCCCCCCCTTTTTTTGTATGAAGGGGGCTCAAGATATTGAATAAGTAAAAATCTCTCCCTTTTTTGCTCCTTGTAAACGTTTCTTTAGAAAATTTTCGGCTTTTACGCAACAATTCTGTAATATACAGATTTTACACTCCAAAGTGGACATTTTACAATTCAAATTGAACAGTTAATTGTAATAAATAAAAAAGAACAACATGCGTGTCATTTATATGATCGACTATGAATATCAATGGAATAATTTTCCACTCTGCCATTAATTTATTGAAATATTCTGTTTACATTTCTTTTACGACTAATTGAAAAACTAATAGAAAAATATTTCAATTCGGTATGGTTAATTATAGTCAAAAGCAAGCATTCATCATATACTCAAAAAGTTTGTGAGTTGATTGAAACAGGTCATATCTTATTTTTTTATGTTTACTAATAATAAATCCTATTGAAAAGGAATTTTCAAATATTACATTTTCTACTAAGAGTTTGTTGGTGAACCCCACAAACTGTTGAAATTTGGAAGATGGGAAAAATCAGTCTATTTTTACATACCTATGCGTCACTTATACTAATTGTTATCAATATTTTATGAAATTACCAGCAGCTACCACAAAAGAATATTTATAAATTAAATTTACTTTTACTTAATATATATCTAAAATGTTCAATTTGAAGTATTAAACATGTACATCAATAGAAAATTCTTTTGTTATGTAACTTTTACATTTATATTACGTAATGTGATGTTGTGCTTACTATATTTCACACTTGGGTCAACTGGGAGCATTGTTGTAATACCAGCACAACTTTAAGGGAGTATTCTAGTCTAGAGGCCCGAATTTCGAGCGTTTTTTGGCAATTGATAAAAAAACGCATTGGATATTTTTAGTATCCATTTTTTTATCATTTGTTCATTTATATTCAGAGAGTACACAAAATTAATTTCAAAAAAAAAATTTTCATTTTTCATTGAATTATGCGTCTTTGAAGTAGAGGGAGAAAAAAAAGGTCGTGTCCTCGTCGCCATGCTTTCTACCCTTGTGGTCATTTGAAAAATAAAACAATAATGGATTCTTGATAAGTACAAATGTCGCTATCGCATGAACCTCCAAAATTGAAAAAAAATGTTTTTTCATAAAATGGCGCCTACTCAAAGTTAAAGGTCGATTTTTCACTCATTTTTTAACTTTGTCGAATTTTTTAAAAATTTTCATTTTTTGTTGGTTCATGCGATAGAGAGATATTTAAAGAATATTCATGCCAAATTTAAAGTAAATCGGCTAATTAGAACTTGAGATATTATGGCTACCGCATCGAAAAAAGTAGTTTCGAGAAAAACGCATTTAAAGTTTTACGTTAAGTCTCAACCGGCCTAGTTGCCGCGACAATAAAACGGCTATAACTTCGGAAATAATTTGAATTTTGAAAAATCCTTTTAGGGAGATATTTTTGAATATATAAACTATCGGATTATGAAAAAAAAATTTCGATTTTTTCTAATTCCTAGACTAGAATACCCCCTTAAGACGTCTCATTTTCAGTAATTCTGTTAAATTGTTGAACTAACGATGATTTTAGTTCTAAGAAACATCGATAACATTTTTCTGCAGAAGAAATTTTTTGTCGAGAAAATCACCTTTACAGTTTTTTTTTTTAAATATGAGCATGATGTGCATATATCTTAGTATTCCATTATAGGCTTTAATATCTTAAAGCTCTAATTTTTTATTTTATTAATTTGAGATAGTAATTTAACTACTTTTAACTAATTTTTCTTCATTTATTTTCAGGTATAGTTCATCATCTTATTTTGCATATGTCTCGAAGAGCTTCAATAAATTGTAAGTTTTTTTTTTGCCTCCTATAATACAGCGGTCGGGGAACGTTTTTAACCATTGCCCCAAAATATTTTTGCGCAAGTCGATAAACCCCCTCATTTTGAAAAGGAGACAATAATTGGAAATGTAAAGCAAATATTATTTACTGAATTAATTTACTGGGAAAATAAAAAAAAAAAGTTAATTAAAACGTAATAGACAAACAAAATAAAATTTTCATATTTGAACAAAAGAAAACTTGATAGAAAATTTCCCTTTCTGCTTCATGTTTGATATATAGTACCTTCAAAATTGGGACTTTTTGATTTAATTTTTTAAGAATGGTTTGTAAAATTACCACATCATATTTATAAAAAAGCAAATTTCAAAACCTCCTTATTACCCTTTTTACCCCATTTGGGGTAATTTACCCCGGTTCCCCGACTGCTGCAGTATACTATCAATTGTTTTTTACACTACTCTGTAATGATGTGGTTTTGGGAGAAAAGAAATAGAAAATGGGAGGTGCCTTAGGAGGGTTTGCCTAAAACTTCCCAACCTAGGAAAGTTTGTAAAACTTTTAAAAGAAATCATAACACTGTTTTGAAGGGTTAAAACGTAAAATTATTGTGAAATTTTAGTTAATGCCTTAAATCGTTGAAAGTAAGAATTCGATTGTTTCAAATGATCAATTATAGTTGGGTAACCAAACATTTCTACGAAAAAAATGGAATTAGTTTGAAACTATTTCTAATCGATTTTTGGCTCTTAAAAGGCTACAAACCCCGATGATCTAAAACGATAATTTCTGAAAAATAATCGATTTTTTTGAAAAAAAACCTACCAATTATAAATAAATTTTTGAAATCGCCTTAAGTGGAATCAATATACTTTCAAAATTGCAAATTTTTGGTTTTTAAATCAAACCTTTTCACTTCTTTTTTTTCCCTGTTAGCAGAGAGCCAGGTTAGGGTTCGTTCCCCCGGCACTGCAACCTTAGGTTTATTGTACTCCTGTTCTACTCATGTATCCTTGTTGTGCAAGGATCCTTGCTTATTTCAGGTTTAGCATTCCGCCGATTCTGCCTAGCAAAAGCAGTTCCTGTACTAAGCTTGCGCGATTTGGGCCCCTGTTTGGGCGTCATTTAACCCATACAAGTATCGCCACTTTGTGAGGGCTTTGCAGTCAAAAATGACATGGGTTGCGTTTTTCTCCCCATCCCCACACAATCTACAATTTAGGTCGTGTTAAGACACCCCAATAGTCTGCAGATGCTTTCTCAGTCCACAGTGTCCGGTTATCAATCCCGTCGTTACTGTCCTGACTTGGTTCCTTCCTAGCCGTAAAACCTAAGCTATGAGCGAGGAGCAGATTTCACTTCTTAGGACCACTGGCTTATAAGACGACAATCCCGACTATATTTTTATTATGACTGCATACTCCCCGACAGTACCTCCATGCTTTCAATGCTTTATAACTTCTCATACATGCTTACAAAGCAAATATCCAGATAGAAATTTCGAAGGGTTTCAAATCAAAGTAAATTTTATAAATATTTACAAATCTTTATTTAATTTCAAATTGATACAATGATTTTCATCTCTAATTTTAATAAAAGAATAACATAAAATATTTTCTATCCTAACAATATTACAAAAAAAAGAAGAGAAAACAGTCAAATATCCTTCTCTAATATCGAATATTTTCTTTAAATATAAATTTTTTCCTTAATGAAAAATATTTAAATATTCTTATTCATAATAATATTAATATAATATATAAATATAAAAAAAAAATATTTGTGTTTAAAAATTGACCAGAAGAGAATTTTCTTCAACATTCACAATATTTTCTTTTTTTTTTTTAATTGATGAAATAGATGATTGATCTATAGTTGAAAATTTGCGTGTTTGATTTTTGTCGGAAGTCACAACGGTTTTGATTTTTCCCCGAGAGTTTTTCGCAAGTGGATCTCATTCCTGTGGTGTGTGAATATGGGCGATTTGGTTACTTATTAAAATAAGATTTGTACTCTTAATGGTCATGTGTTTTGTTACACGCTTCGCTCCTCGACATAACGCAAATAACAGCAAGAAAAAAATCATTTTTTTGGAAAAACGAAAATAACAGAATACCGTTGCAACAGTTATAAGACAAAATGTTCCAATAAAGAAAGTTAGATTTACGATTTTTCACAGATCGAGAAAAATTTTTATCACAGTTTTCATTTTTCGGAACATTTTTCAAACTTGAGATGTCACTCTAATCGTTTGAAAAGAAAACCAGGATATGTTTCGTACCATTGTTTCTTTATCAAACAAATTTCTTCCCAAAAAAAAAAATTAAAAAAATTCAGGGGGGAATGAAAGGGATGAAAAAAATAACTTACATTTAAAATCTTCTTCAAAATTGAATAAAATTTTCATTAATATATATATTTGTTTTTCTTCTGATTAAACGGGCCGAAATGGCCTAAATTACTAATAATTATAATTATATTAATTAACATTAGAATTACAACAATATTTGGACCTATATTCCATTTTTTTTACTCTCAATTTTTTTTGAACTTTTCGTCTTGTGCTTAGACGAATAAAGTTTTTTTTTTTCAATTTTTATTAAATATAAAAATAGTTCCATAGAATGTAGGTCCGTTATACTGTCTGATTTTATTTAAATATATTTTTCTTTATTTCAACATTTTAAAAATTATTTGTTTATAATTAAATATAGTTAGGTTACGAAACAATTGGAAAATATCTCTGATTATCCTGAAAGCTTTGTTGAAACTTTCAGAAGTTCAAAAACGGATACTAGCAGGGTATAACGGTGTCTGGATGAACTAATTTTCAAGTTCTAGACATCTTCGTTCGATGAAATTCTACAACCAATTTGGTCAGTTTTTTATTATCCCAGATACCTTATACCCCTATAATACAAAACTGATATTTGTAGCTTAACATTTCAAGAAAAAAAAAATTAATAAATCCAGAAGAAAAAGGGCAGAATACAACTCTGCAAGTTACCTGTAATAACGATTTTCATCGTCTCTCTTTAACACGGCAAATCTCATTTTCTTTATAACACAGAGCAAACAGAAAAAAAAATTTGGTTTAAATGAAAATTAAAAAAGAAATTCAAACGACTTAAAAATCACGTAAAAAAATAAGTTCTACTCCGTTCGATTATACAGGGTGCTCCATACATACAGGATGTGCCTTTTTTAAATATATCTTAGCGACAAATTGAAATTTGATTTTTTCTAGGTAACTGTAATTAAAAATTAACGGTCAAGATAAAATTTTTGAATCTCATGCCATGGATCACCCTATACATTTATTTTCATATAAATACAATTAACGATAATATTACTAAGAAAGAATAGTTTTTTAATCCTATTTCTTCCTGTATCTACATCTGTGCTATTTTTCTTAAAATGATTGAAAAAAAAAAAAACAAACGCCTTAGTGCATTTGTTACATCTGATAAAAGATCTTCTGATCGTCTAGAAACAAATCCTAGACAATCAAAAGGGATGGTAATAGTAGCAAATGATTAGGAGGAGTGAAAGCAAGAGTGCAAAAACCCTAAATTATACGTAACAAGATAAAATTCTGTACATATAAAAAAAATAATCAACCAACCCCGAGATGAACTTACAAAAAAATAAATTAAAATCGACTTTTTCAGTGATGTACAAAAGCAAAATGCATTAAAATAACTTGCGATATTTTGGTGGTTGGTTCGTGTAACTTTTATCTTTTTTAAAGACTAAATATTCTACGAACAAATTTCCTGGCTCAAAAGGCTTAAAAAGTTAATAATAATTGCCTTAATTTCACGTACACTTATTTTTTCTTTAAAAAATATACAATATATAAATTAATGTTTTATCTGATTTTGAAAAGATGAATGTCCTGGTCATTTTTTTTTTTTTTTGATTCTGTGATTTACACATGAGAGAATAAAAAGAGGATTTTTTTACAAGGCATCCACAGTTAATTCATAACTCCGTTTCGCTTTCGTCTAATTGCCTTCGCCTTCTTCATGCTTTCTCTTCTTCCCTCGAGCTGGAGATTCTAAAAAGACAAAGAGAGATAAAGTCAGATAATATATACAAGATGTATGCGTTAATTAAGGACACTCGATATCCTTACGTAATGCCATGTGATTTTAATTACTTGAGGCGTTTAAAGAGGGGAGAGGTCGAGCTGAATTTCATCTTATTTTACTTGGGGAGGGAGGTTCAGCAATTAACGCAATCGTTGAAAATGCTTTATGGAACTTAGACAGAGTAAGAATAAAGACCAGAAAATTGTAAACTTATTTATAAGTTCTTTACATAAGCTTGAAATTGCTTAAATTCGATAAATTTTAGACATAGAAGGTTCATTTGGATACCAAATTCTAATAAAAAAATTTTAATAGTGTAAATAGAGGGGAGGTGTAACACTTAAAAAATTTTGGTTAAATCGATTAAAAATATAATTTAAATTGCATGAATCTTCAGAAAGATATATAGCGTTCTCAATTGGCGTTGACACCCTGTATATTTAGAATATATACCTTGTTCGGCCACTTCGTCTTCTTCTTCCTCAATGTCTTCGTCTTCTTCCTCCCAAGTCTCACCAGCCTCGTAATCGACTTCATTGCTGTCGTCCTCCAAATTATCGTTATAGACTTCTTGTAGGCCCACTTCGCTGAACTCCTCAGAATCTTCGGAGTCCTCGTCGTCCTCTCCAGACACTAAATCAAAAATAAAATATTTTTAATGACCAAAACAAAATTATCTTCAAGAGACTGTTGTGGTTTTTAAGAGATCAAAAACGAAATTTTTCTTAAATTTTTTTTTGAATTTAATATCACGAGGTCCCAGGACTACCATGAAATGTTTGCATTAGATTTTTCCCTATAAACTATTCAAGTTTTTTTTGATTTAGATAAACCTCGGTTTATTTATGAAGCGTTAACAAAGAATAGTTTTGGATTTTAAATATATCGAAACAAAAATATAACAGGTCTTTTTAAAAGTGACTATTTTGAGGGCAGGGTCAAGCTGAAATGCTTACAGTATAAGTGTCCAAAATGGAAGAGCAACCCCATAACCGTATACATTAGCAATGGCAAAGGAGTCGTTCTGTTCTCTTTGGCAGGAGTCTTACCTTCGTCGTACTCGTAACTATCGTTACTGGACTCACTACTTCCATCCTTTCCCTCCTTTTTCCCATTCACTTTAGCAGTTTTTCCCTCCTCGGTGGTCGCCTGATCGGATTCACCATCAGTGCCATCGTCTTCAACGTCATTGCGGTCAAAACTATAAATAAAATCAAAAGTTAGCACAAGTTTTTCACTCTCGTATATAAAGATCAGGCAGAAGTTCCATTCAGTGTCGACACTTTTGGTCACAATGGTCTTTTGTGGATTCTATTCAATCAACTATTTCTAGCGAGCGGCAAAAATCCCATGAAATTGGAATACTTTTTCTACACTACTAAAATCAATCACAACAATTCAAAATGTGACTCTGTTTTGTTGCGCATGACAGATGCATGAGTGTCAAAAATACCCATCAAAAACCCCTAATGAATTTGAACCCCTTCTGTTTATTATCTATATTCTATGGTATCTTTAACTTACCCATCAAGATATTTAAGACTGGGAATGAGATTGAATACTTTTTCTCGGTAGTCTTCAAACAGAGTGAGTTCGTTATTAAATAAATCTAGGTATTTTAAATGTTTTAACTCTTCCAACGGTGCCAATGCGTCCAAATCTTTAATCTTATTACCGCTAAGATTGAGGTATGCAAGTTTTGGGCTGGTCGTCAACAGATTGAGACCGTTCGAAATTCGGTTATCGCTGAGCTCGAGCTTTTTCAGATTAGGCAATTTAGG
Organism: Sisyra nigra; assembly: GCA_958496155.1. Taxonomy (NCBI): domain Eukaryota; kingdom Metazoa; phylum Arthropoda; class Insecta; order Neuroptera; family Sisyridae; genus Sisyra; species Sisyra nigra. The sequence goes on from OY292318.1 coordinate 15,891,582, forward strand.
AAAGCCTTTGAGTGATGTGAGACCCACATTGACGAGACTTAACTTCTGCAGATTGGTGAACTCATCGGAGAGACCAACGATACTTGTACTTCTGCAGTTGTCAAGGTTTAAGTCTACGATCTAAAAAAGAAAGAAAAAACAGTACAGTGAAAAATATTTATAACGAAAACGCTTAAAACGAAAGTCGGTTAATACGAAAGAATAGTGCCGTCCCTATTGTGATTCCCTAAATACATTTTTAAGGGGCTCATGCATTGTATAAATAGGACGACAATATATTTTATATATTGTTCTAGCTGGTCCCCGCCCGCTTCGCTGAGCGTATCTAAATTATACTGATTGAATAATGGAAACTTTCATCCCATCAACAAAAAAAAAACAGATAGATATTTCTAGATTATAAAATACCTATACTTGTGTTCCTTAAGTAATAGCAATACAATTCGAAAATGTTGAATGTATTATGTATTTAACTGAGTTTTTCACCAAGTTCAAATTTTTCAATAGTAATTTAACACGTTTATTTCTAAGCATTATAGACATTCAAAAATTAACAATAAAAGAAGTTTCAATGTTTCAAAAATTTTCATTATTAATTTACCGATGTTATCGGATGTTAAATTAAAATTCATATTTTGCTGTAGAAATTGTAATTTTTATTTAAACTTTCTTGGAACTTTCTTAATAATCTATATTTTTCTCTGAATTTTCAACTACCCTATTGCAAAAAATCATGTCAATCTTTTGCTCTATGACAAACAGAAACATATCTATCCCACGGGAGTAGTACATTTTTCCTGGATAAAAAAGAGATCAGGCCTTCTTGAGGATAATGCGCTAGAACTCACATTTTTCCTGCTTAAAAATAAGACTATAGGATAAGAAAATTATTTTTTGCCATAAGGACATTATGAGTTATAACTATTAATATACTCTATTATAATTAGCTTAAAACGTTTAGTTTCAGCATGATTTTTCTTTAAATCAGTTTTTCTATTTTCCCGGATAAATGAGACATTTTCCCGTAATAAAAAATTTTCTTTTTAATGACTCAGATTGTCATTTATCATCATACCAAATTTTATTAAAAACCGTATTTATTTGGGTAAGAACTAATAGTATGTTTCTAAAAACAATTTCGCTAATAATGAATTATTTTTGAAACAACTTTAAAAACCATTAAAAAAGTTATAGCGGGCCAACCTTAAAAGATAGACATATGTCGTCGTGGACTTTTTTTTAGAACTTTTTAAGAGGAACAATTTTGCTCTGCATGATTTTTGCGTAACTTTAACCATTTACGCAGGGCAGGCAACAAACGCTCTCAAAAGGAAAAACATTTCCTGGTATTTGCAACATTTTCGATTGATACTCTGCTGCTATTGGTCGTAGAGTGATGTTGTATAGCCTATAGCTTTCGTCGATAATGAAGCTATCCAACACAAAAAGAATTTTTCAATTCGAACCAGTAGTTCCTGAAATTAGCGCGTTTAACCAAACGATCAAACAAACAAACTCTTCAATTTTATATATTAGTAAGTATAGATAAACAGTATAACTTTTCAAAGTCAGCGAAAAATCCAATTTGATTTTATGAAACTCATGTTTGCGTCTAAATCAAATAACTTGAAAATCAAGTCAAGTATTGAATTTCTACAAGTGATTTAAGGGGACTTAGGGGAAGAGATGATGCATATTGGGGTCACGAAACGCAGATAGAATATTTTGTAGTTATTTATGTATTTATAATTATATCGATAATGGTATATAGCGCAGTGATTCCCAAACTATGTGTCGCGAGGAATTCCAAAGTGTGTCGCGAGATTTTCAAAAAATATTTAAGTTTGCTAGGGTATTTGAGTGTTACATTTATTTGAGTAAAATTTGAATCTACCAGAGCGTAAGCCGTAACGTATATAATATTTTAATTTTAGTTGCATCGCCAGATGCAACCAGATCAATACTGTCGGCTCGTGTAGACATTAATCTGCCTTATAGTAAGTAAGAAATTCATACATTGGTCTGAACAGGTCTGTCGCGAAAATTTTTGAGTTCGTTTACTGTGTCACGGACCAAAAAAGTTTGGGAATCACTGATATAGCGCGTTGAACACCCGCTTGGTTCTTGTCTTATTAGAACAGTAATTACATCAACATTTTAATTATTTAATATTTTTTACTTTTACTAAGTCTCTTATTAATTAAAGCAGGATGGCTAGTGGCTACCAAAATATTGTCAAATTAGACGAATTAGAAATTTTTTAGGTCGAAATCTGGACATTTTTGAAAAAAAAACGCATACACCGAAAAACTTAATTTTTAAAAGTTACAAGTACCTAATTAATAAATTTCAGTATAACAACGGTAGAAAACTAAGTACAGTAAAACTTAGAACCAATAAGGATAAATTTATGGCAATTAGGACTTAAATTTCAAAATCAGGACCCAAGAATGGTAGAGAGAAATATAAATTTAAAAAAAAAATAATCAATTTTCAAAGGCAATTCGTTAAAGAGAAAAAATATTTCATTGTCGTTACAACCGTTTTTCATTGTAATCAAAAGTTGGAAAATTCACCAATTTGTATTTGGGAACATTTAATTTTTAGTCTGCATGCGTTGGTACTGCGTGGAAAAAAATAAAATCGCACATTCAATATGGCGAGTCGAAGACACCCGAGGAGGCTCGTGGCCAAGCAAATGCGCAAAATTTTGAAGTTGCATTTTATGAATCAAAATCGTATCAATTTTGAATTATTTACCCACAATTTCCCATCAACACTCTCGATTTTGGGCGGCTGATGCGATCCGGGACCTCGACGAGGCCGGTTCCCATGGGACAAGTGTCACGAGCAATGTGAACCAGGCATGGCGTCATTACGTATTAAACATGTTGTTAAATTAGTAAACAAAGTGATGTAAGAAAAAAAAAAATACGAAAAGCCCAACATGAAAAGCGATGAAACGAAACGAATGAAAATCTAAATTAAAATTAAACTACAGAAAGAAAAATTTATTTAATCTCCTTTAAGAATATTCAAGGATAAAATGGCGGTTTTTTAAAAATAATTTTCCCTTATCCACGAGGATATAATTTTTTTTTATTTTTAATCAGTTAAGAAATTATGTAATAGGGATTTTTTGAAAATTTGGATTTTTCAAGATACACGTTTGAATTTTTATTTTATCATGGCGTCGATTCTTTGGCTTTTAAAAAATTTTATTATGATTTTGGGAATATCAAGAGGAAATTTTCAGTATTTCCTGATGTTTTTCTCGAAGACTCGGAAGTCTTAGCTTTTTTTATTGGCACGGTATTATTTGAATAGTTGATTCAAAAAATGTACTTAATTGATCCGCCATTGGATTTAACCTGTGGCATTATGATATGGGACATCCCAAAACGCATCCATATTTTAGGGATGCGCCCCCATCCACTTTAACCTTTCCCAATCGGTACGTTCCCGACTGAAATTGGACTAAAAAAAATTTTTTCGACCTGATAAATAATAAACATGGGACTTGTATGAGTGTATGCGTGTATTATGGATGTGAGTGCATGTATATGGATGCCTGTATGTATGTGTGTAATATATATAGGTATATATAGAAAATAATAAACTTGAGCACACGAGTATTTAACATTTCCAAAATACTTACAGTATTGGGTTCCCTGCCCCGTTTTTCCAGTTCTATCCGCTTCTCCATGACTAAATTGAAATTGGGGTAATTTTGAACGAGCCGAAAATGCGATAAAAAAATTAAAAAGAAAAAAACTTAAGTCCGTGCCACACGCCGTTCGTTCGAAATAGTAATCAAATCGGATTTGAACTGATTAACACGTTGAAATAACGTACAAATCTCAGCTCGAACACAAACCACCGTCAAAACGAATGATTTCCACTTGGATTTTCGCCGTTTCAACGACTATTTTGATTTATTATTGAATATTTTACGCGATACGTTTCAAAATGCGAATGATGATGATGGTCAGTTCGGTTCAGCCGCGAATGGTAAAAGCATAGGCGGCTGTGGTTCGGTGAAACGCCGCATCACACACTATTGCCCCGTCTCACTCTAACACACTCACGTAAACCACGTTAACCGGCGTCACGCATTAAGTGCGAGTGAAACAACCACAATGCGCGGACTACTTTCTGTGCGTCCACCAATCATATGGCGCACATTATGAAAATATATCGACAACTTCAAAATTATTCCAATTTTCACATATTATAATTATTTCAATTAAATAACATTTTTTATCCACCCCGAAATTTAATTAATTCTAATAATTTACTACCAAATTAATTACGTACCCTTTGATATTTTAATATTTTCTTTTCCATATTTTATATATTATTATCTCAGACAAATTGAGTTGTTAATTCAATAACTTGTATGATGGGGGGAGATGAACTTTTATTATAAGTATAAAATACATTTCTGTCAATATAAATAAAATTATCGATTTTACAAATAAATATAATCTATCTTTAATACTTTAACAAATGCATTTAGTAAAAAAATTAATTGTCCTTTAAAATAAACAATTTTAAAAAAATTAAATTGTTACAAGTTCAGATGATTCAGATTAATAATATATTTAAAAAATAGCATTAATAAATTTAAATTTTGGTTTAGTGTAGAAATCTTTATATTCTTAAATTTGTTTTTTAAATATCCTCTACAAATTTGACCTTCGACCTCTACAAAGAAATATGTTACAAAATTTTCGGAATTAAAGGGAATTTGTTATTTGAGCCCTACTTTAAATTGAAATCATTGGAATTCACTTTGGTTATCTATCATAGTGTTTCTCAGAAGTCTCAGAAGGCCAAATGAATACTTCTGAATTTAAACTTCCCCCCTTCCTCCATAGGGGGCTCATTTAAGGACATTAGCTCATTTAAACAACCCTTAAATTATTTTTATTTATGTAAAATTTTTAAGTATTTTTATTTATACAATAGAATGATAAAATTAAAAAAAGTTTGTAAAATTTAAACATAATTGAAACATCTAAACCTTAAAAATGCGATTCAAAAAATTTGTCTCCCCCTCCATTATTTGCACTACTTATAGACCTTATAGTTAACTATACACTATACAGCACTACTTATTTCTAATTCCAATAATTTTCTAAGCATACCAATCAATTTGTAAGGTGAAGGGGTACATTGATCAGTAGAGTAATTATTTATTATAAAAAAGTACCACAGTTGAAAATTTCCAAATAAATATAAAATGTCTTTCGTTGACCTTAGACATTTGCCTAAACTATTTCTCAATTAACATCTCACTTAAGTATTTAAGTAATGGCTGATTTACCCAGCAGGCTGAGTAGGGTGGTGTAGGGCGGTAGGTTTTAGGAGTAGCTTGAGGTCAACATTTCAAATACAAATCATAAAATAACAATTTCTTTGACAAAAAAAAGTAATTTATATAATTGTCATCTAGGAAATCGAATTGTATAGTTTAGTACAGGAGTGGCAAATATGCAAATCCATCACCGTATATAGATTACCCCCAACCTCTAAAAGGAAACGCTAACTCAACCTTTTTTGGATGAAAAAAACCAAATGAAACTGATTGTAAGGATAAGTTTTAATGAGAGTCAAATATAATGTATAGATGTAGGTATACGGTTTGAAAAATTTGATAATTTTTTTTTTGAGTTATTGAGGGAATCATGAAGTTGAAGTGGATTTAAAATTACAAAAAACCATGCAGATAGTTTATTTCCATATTTTCTCCCTCTGGAAACTTATAATACTTGCTCTCAAAACCATAACATGGGTAGTAGATACGAGTGGTGCCCCGGTAGCAGGCGCCAAATGATAAAAATCCACGACAAAAGCGGTGAACAATATAGTGATGATACCTTTTAATATTGAAAAAATTTTTAGTAGTGCAATAATGCATTTAATTCTGTAAAATTCTACTATTTTTCAATAAATTTCAAAAATAATTAAGTATATAAGACGGGGATGCTTTTTACCCTTTTGCACCAGGCACTGTAATACCATGCTACGGGCCTGCCAATTATATTCTGTAGAATGTACCTACCTCTTTCTGTAACTGTATAGATTCCCTATATCATGTAAGTGCTATTATAGATATATCAAGAAAAAATATTTGTTACTACTTATGTACTTGTACAGGCTTCAGAGTAAACTCTGAAATCAATAAACAGATTAAAAAAATGTTTCAACTAGGCTCTATTTTATCAAGGAAAAAATTCCAATAGGAAGGGAGGTTATATTTAATTCAATTTTCATCCGATTTGAAGGTCATCTAGATAAGTTTTTTCCAACCTTTTGATATTTACGTACCCTTCTTTAAATTCCGTAAGCGCTGAGTACCCCTTATCACAAAAAATGGATATAACAATTTATGACAATATCACTTTCATTAACAACAAATATCCTCACCAAACTCCGCGGCAACTACGTACCCCGATCAAACTCTCTGGTACCCCTGGGGGTACGCATACCACACTTTACAACACTAGATAACCAAAACTATATGTAACCTATACTTATTTTTATTCAAGATAATCGCTGGGAAAATCGGTTTATTTTGGAATTCTCACAGTGCAATGTTCTTTTTTGGAACGATAAATAAATTTCAATAAAGTTCAGCATAAATAGCTAATTTATAAAATATACAAAGAGTAATTTTTATAATGGAAAAATTAAAACATGAAGGTTTCTGGTGGATAACGAATTATGTAGTTTAGTTTAAAAGGGTTATTAAATAAGTCAAATATTAAATGTACTGATTTTTATCCGGGAAAATATATGGTTCCTTTAGGATAGCTAAAAATAAAAATACCTGTTTGGTTTCTATAGGATAGCGCTCGTTTATAAATAGCGTTTATTACTTCCATAATAACATAAGCATGACCTAACGAATCGACGTAATTGTTTAATATGGTTAGTTCAAGTTAGTTTATAGCGTGAAAATATTTATCAGGGTGTATATTTAATATTGATAAATTAATAAATTATTAAGCTGATAATTTAATATTGATAAATATCAGATTCCTGCACGATAGCTACATGTAGAAATTCAAATACAGTAAAACCAGTAAAGTTTTTATTTATTTAACGGAAAATTAAAAAATAAAATCTTACTAAAATTATTTTAACCTTTTTAAGGGAAAAATAAAAAAACGTAGGTATAAGTAATATCTGGAAATAAATATTTTGAGATAAATTTTTTAGTTTTCCACTTTTTGGCTCGTTTTAAATTTTTATATTTTTAATCCTATACCATGTGCGCATCGTCTACTTCTCTTTTACACACCAAATCCCCTTGAGCATTCTCTTTGTTTTGCGCTCAATGTTCAAATTATGCTTCAAATACATTTTGTATTGTCGTTTTTCCGTCACAGATTATTTAAATAAAAAACTGTCGCAAGTATAAAATGTCTTATTCGAAAAATAAAATCTTACACCTGTACAAATCAATGTTAAGGGAATCTCAGAAATTCGACGCCTACAACTTCAGGTAAAATCGAGGAAAAACCCATTTTACTTAAACATAACCAAAAATTGTCATTATTTTGCATATAACATTTTCCAGAACGTATGCCGTGCGTCGAATTAAAGACGGGTTTCGATCGAATAAAACGCTTTCAAATCCGAATGTGATAGCCGAAAGCGTGATGGATGCAGAAAAAAATCTAAATATCATCAAACGACAGGTTGTCGTCGCCAATTTGTATGCGACCGATAAATTGGTCATTGAAAATCGACCAACGTAAATAGGGGATCAAATAGCAATGACTAACCACAGAAATAGCTTTTCTTTCGGCATACCAAAAAATACGTCGTGGAAATCTCGGTTTTCATTTAAATGGGGTTTAGTGAAAATCATTTACGTTTTAGTGAAAGATAAATGATATTAGATATATACAATTTTTTTTTTTTTATATTTTATCAGTAATAGTTTTTGTATCCTGGAATTAGGTATTACGAGGAAATTGGGCGAATAAAATTCAAGGAAAAGACATGTAATATAGTTATTTTCAATTAAACTGTAGAACTAAAAAATTACTAGAAATAAAAAAAATATTTATTCTCTTAATCAGCTTCTACATTTTCATTTTCGGCCACTTCACCACCTTCATTGTTTTCGTCAGCATTTTTTTGAAATTTATTAATGTCTGAAAGAAAAAAAAAATTTAAAATGTTGGTTTAATCCTTGCACTATATCCATAAAGGATATAAGGAGATATATCCCATTGTTACAGAATTGAACAACAAAATATAATAGTATCAGAAGGTTCACTAGCGCCTTTGATCTGAATGATTTATGAATTTTACTGATTTGTGGCGCGTAACAACAGAATATAGACCTAGACAGAAGGTTCGCTTTTTTTTTCCCCGTTAGCAGAAAGCCAGGTTAGGGCTCGTTCCCTCCGCACTGCAGCCTTAGGCTTATTATACTCCTGTTCTGCTCATGTCTCCCTGGTAAAAAGATCCTTGCTTATTCCAGGTTCAGCATTCTGCCTAGCAAAAGATGTCCCTGTACTAAGCTTACACGATTTTAGCCTTTTTGGACGTCATTTATCCCATGCAGGTGTCTCCACTTTGTGAGGGCTTTGCAGTCGAAAATGGCATGGGTCGCGTTTTCCTCCCCATCCCCACACAATCTGCAACCGAGGTCCCGTTGAGACACCCCAATAGTCTGCAGATGCTTTCTCAGTCCGCAGTGTCCGGTTATCAGTCCCGTTACTGTCCTGAGTTGGTTCCTTCCTAGCCTTAAAACCTCAGCTGTGAGCGAGGGGCAGATTCTCCTGATCATTCTCTTGCTGAGTTTCTGACCAGGAGTTTCTTGCCAGTATTTGTTTTGCTACCGTCTCAGCCGACTTTTCATCGCCCTTTTGATAGCAGATTGGGTGATCCCCACTCCAGGCTTTGGGCCCGCGAGTGAGGCAGAAGGTTCACTTAGTGTTGGTAACTTTTTCTCTTGTTACCAGAAAAACAGGTTAGGATTCGTTTCCTTCGCACTTATAGGTTGCTTTCCATTTACACCAAAAACGAACGCAGTGTTCGACTATGCGCTTTCCATTTAAGACAATGTCGAACACGGCTGTACACTGGGCGACACTCGAAAAAGCCGTATTTGACAATGTTTCACCAAGGATTGCCAACACAAAGGAGAAGAATTCTTTTCTCTGCCTATGATGGCCTATGATTATTAATTATTCAGGTTCTTCAGGTTGGTATTAAAAAAACCAAAATTAACTCACGGAGATAACTTTTGTTCCATTTAACGCTCTTACACAATGTTTGGCAGTGTTTCGCAATGTAACGCAGAGTCGCTCTGTGTTAATAAATGGAAAGCAACCATAGTCTAAGAGCTAGCAACGTTTTCGAGAGAGAATTTCAGGTCGGCCAGTTTTTATATATGTTATCTCTCGCACTATCCCGGACACCATACGGGTCTGCTTATAAATTTTTGTTAGATAAGAATTTCTTTAAGAAGTCCAGAACTCTGCCTAGCAGGAGTAGTCCCTGTACTAAGGTCCAAGTGTGATTTTTATCTGGGCGTCGTTGTTCCTATAAAGGTGTCGTCATTTCGTGAGGGTTTCGCATTTGAAAATGCTGTAGCTCACACTTTCTTCCCCATCCCCACACCGACAATGCAAACTTTAATCTGGTTGGTCTTTGAAAATTTAGTGCAATAGCGGCACACAACTATTATCGAGCGGCAAATAAATTTTGTCAAAAAGCTTATAAGGATGGAATACTTTTTCCTTTACAACCCAGAAATGAACCGGAGTAAATTCTACTACAATTATATAAAAAACAAATACCCCCCAACAAATTCCAAAATTAGCGCCCAAAAATAACGAGTAAAGCTTCTGTATAGATCTACATTCTGCGACCTAACTATTTAATGAACTATTTCTAGGGTACCATCCATGAACCACGTAACACGCTTTTCGTACTTTTTGAACCCCTCCCCTACTATTGCAACGCCATGTACAGAGCTTAATATTATATTATTAAACCGCACATAATTTGAAACCAAACCCCTCCCCGCTCTGAGTTTCGTGTTTTATGGATTATCCCTAGCAAGCGGCAAAAAATCTTGTTGTTTGATTATATTTTGAATTATTCTTCCACAAGAGATATACGTCCATATACAATTCATATATACCATATTTTGAAATATCGCCACCTAAAAGCCTTAACATATGAATAGTATCAGGCTTCGCCACGTAAGCTCTGAGAGACCTCGTTCCTTTCCATCCCACCATATTCATATCCAATGAACTATCTTCGTCCTTATACAAAAGAACACAGCTTCCAGTAGCTAAAACATAAAATTAACAATCAAAATTTCAAAAAATCAATCTCCAAAAATTCTCTTACAAATATTTTCGACTTGTTTTTGCGTTTCTTCAGTTAATGTGGTCACATCCGGAGGCGTCGTCGGGTTGTCATTCAATAACATCGTGATCAAATCGCTTTTGGATACTGAAATCTTCCTTTCGTCCCCAATGAAAGGATAGATACTTGGTAACCCTTCCTGGGCTAATCGAAACGCACACTTCATGTTTTTATTGTCACAACGAACGAAGGTCTTCACTCCTGTATTAATCAACTTCAACTTATTCTCGTTATTAAGGACAACATCTCGAATCCCTGGCGAACAAAAGTATATAGTTTTCTTCTTGCCAACATGGCACCGTGTCAGGAGACATTTCGGATCTAAACTTGTGCTGATCGAATAAAACTCTCGAATCGACGGCCAGACTTCTTCTTCAGGCCCCTTAAAAAAGACAAACGGATCCTCTTTATACCCGGTGATCTTACGTTTTTTCCTCTGCGGTCCCCAAGGGGATGCTTTTTCTTTGCTTTCAGTCTCCTCGATTTTTTCTGTTTTTTCATCGAGAGGCACGTCTTTAGTGGTTGCTTCCCATGGAAGGGGCTTAATTTTTTCCAAAACTGACACAAAGAATGCTCCCGTGTTTTGTTGATGGGGTAAAATTCGCATACAAAGATCCAACTTGTACGTATCCAGATCTTCAGGTTTCGGTGGAAACATTTGTGGTCGAACAACAGTCTGCCATTTTTCTGGGACTTCGTCGAATGAATCATAAAACTGTAAATCTCGGGATCCCGGTTTCCAATAGGTCATTCCAGGAGAACTTTTTAGGCCGGGAAGAAGTGGCCGTGGATCGACTAGTTGTAAGGATCCTTCACAGTCTTTTAAAAGTCGATGGATTACAGCTTCGTTTTCGATTGGATTCAACGAACAGGTCGAGTATACTAATCGACCTCCGACTGCTAAAAGTTCGGCTCCACGGCGAATAATTCGAGACTGAATCCTAACAAAAAAAAAAAAAAAAAAAATTCAAAATGTATGTGCATTGGAAGTTTACTTATTTGATCCGCGTGTAAATGTCTCTTTTGTTTTATTAGTAGCCTTTTGAACACCATAAGAAAAAAAAATTTTAAACACCCTAGTAGCCAATAATGATGTAATAGTACCTACTACCTATATATTTTTGATATTAATACTGTATCTTAGGATAAAATTATCCTAAATACATCTCTAAAAGTCTTTTATCTTTTATTAGTGTATGTTACATCATACATACATCGTTCGACATTTTTTCCTCGGTAGTGTACGATGTATGCAGATGAAACAAACTTCAAAAATTAATTAATTTAAAAACGATATACTGCTGACCAATTAATGAAACCACCTAACCAATTATTATCTAACTCTGGTCTCTGACCAATTAATGTATCGAGATATCGTAGCGATTTGTTTTAGATAAAATGGTACCTTGATGAATAGTGAAGGTAACATCATTTTCTTTTAAAGCTATGAAATCTAAACGGTGACCAATTACTTAAATTACCTAACCAATTAGTCTAGATAGGTCTCATATAAATTTGTTTTAGGTTAGGTGCTTACTATAAGCAGCTATAAATGCTGCTTAGGTTGTTGCGTATAATCAGATTATTCATGTTTACTTTATTACTTTACTTATCTACTTTAAGTATAGTAAAGGAAGTATTGTAATTGGGTCGAATTTTCGAATTCGAGCTTTCACCAGAAATACATGTTTTGAGATCCCTTGAGTCCAAAAAAAGTGGTTTTTAGAAACATGTCGTGTGTATGTGTTTGACAGCCATATCGTATCGAAAGCTTTATCCGAATTTCCCCAAACTTGGAATTTGCCCTCTATATTATACCTGGTTGTGCCGCGAAGCTTTTGGTTGAAATCGGTTAAGGGAAAGTTCCACATTATTCTAGGAGTTTTTGAACTTTTTAATTTTTTTTTCGAAAACGACTCCAACGATTTTTTTTAAACTTTCTATAGTTCCTAAACCTGTCGATGCCTACAACTTTTATTGGAAACTTTTTCTTAGGAAAATTCGAATCAGGATGGTTTTGGGGTGAGGGTTGGGAATTCGTATATACATAATATCTACAATAGGTTGTATGCATATAGTTCTGTTTATATGTATAGTTATAAAGTGCTTATATTTCTTTTAACCAACACCGAGTTTCATAAATGAGAGTAAAAGAAAGTACTGTGATGCCTCGCATCAGATATTTTTTTATTTGTATAAAGTTAATTTAACCTTGAAATTACCAAAAAATTAAAGCGTAATCCCCCCTCTCCTCAAACTGGATAACTTATATTTGAAAAAAAAATATTGTAATTGTAAAGTATTGTAATCGGGTCGAATTTTGGAATTCGAGCTTTCACCGGAAATACATGTTTTGAGGCCCCCTGAGTCTAAAAAAGTGGTTTTTAGAAACATGTCTGTGTTTGTGTGTCTGTGTGTGACAGCCATATCGTATCGAAAGGTTTATCCGAATTTTACCAAACTTGGAATTTGGCCTCCATATTATACCTGGTTGTGCCGCGAAGCTTTTGGTTAAAATCGATTAACCGAAAGCTCCACTTGATTCTAGGAGATTTTGAACTATTTCAATTTTTTTTCAAAAACGGCTCCAACGATTTTTTTTAAACTTTCTATAGTTCCTAAGCCCGTCGATGCCTACAACTTTTGTTGGAAACTTTTTCCTGTGAAAATTCGAATAAGGATAGTTCTGGGGTTCTAGGGTTGGAAATTCGTATATACATAATATCTACAATAGGTTGTATGCATATAGTTCTGTTTATAAGTATAGTTATAAAGTGCTTATATTTCTTTTAACCAACACCGAGTTTCATAAATGAAAGTAAAAAAAAGTACTGTGATGCCTCGCATGAGATATTTTTTTATTTGTATAAAGTTAATTTAACCTTGAAATTACCAAAAAATTAAAGCGTAATCCCCCCTCTCCTCAAACTGGATAACTTATATTTGAAAAAAAAATTTCTTTAAAAAATATTAATTTAGTGCAAGTTAGAAAAACTCACCCGGTATAAAAACACATGTCAGGAACATAGATCCTCTTTTTTTAAAGCTGAGTAAAAATAAAAATAGGAATGCACAAAAAAATTTTTGCACGGGGGGATGGTAGTATAAAGATTGGAAACCGCAAAAGAATATAACATCTAGCTTCATGTGTGTTAATTTAAGGGTCGCGATGCGCGCGCATAGTAAAAATTAACTCTCATAACTTTTTCATAATGCACCCAAAGAAGTAAACATCTAAATATGCGTCACTAAAAAAATCGATACATACCCGTGCAGATTATTTCCATTAGCTGCATTCCATTTGAGCCAAATATCGGGATTTTTACGTAAAGTTCCATCTCCGGAACAGGGAACATCGCATAGGATTCGATCGAACTTCAACGGAACTTGTTGTTCGGTTGCACGATCAGTTATAGTTAAACTAGGAAGAACTGCAGAGTCGTGATTTATTATTACAATACAAGGGGAATTAAGTCTTTTGGCTTGATGTACCAACATGTAGCATCGATTATTATCAATATCGTTAGCCACCACGAAACCTGAAGGAATCTCATCGGGGTTCGGTGTGGAAAGATGCAACATTTCAATCAACTGGGCAGTTTTGGATCCCGGAGCCGCACACATATCTAAAATCTACCAATTGAATTAGAATTTTTCAAACAGCATTTTAACTTGTCTACCTTGTGATGAGACTTAATATCCAGGGCTATTGGAGGAATCATACTGACAGCTTCTTGTCTACTTATGTTCCCACTGTTAGTCTCGGCAATTAGAAAATTATGAAGCCGAAAATATGCTTCAGATCTTCGAATATCTTTTCGAGTAAGTTCCAATTGCCAAGCAAAACCTTCTGGGTACCAAGGCAAACAGTATGGTTTCATCTGGTCGAGTTGTTCTGAGGTTTCAGAATCCGTTGAAACTTGATTTAAGAAATCTTTGAAGTATTCCCCTTGAACTACTTTAAGAAGAGCAGCCGCTTCACTTCGGGATCCCGTGATTCGAAAGGCTGTCGGAAGCGATTCTTTAATTTTCGACATAAACATCTCCCATTCCTCATCGGGACAAATTTTTTGAGCCTAAAATTAACGATAAGCACTCGAGAAAAACTTTAAAACATTAACAGCATTTTCTTACTTTATAATACGATTCAAATTCAGCATTTTCACGAACTATGTCCTCGTAAGTTTGTTTTGGCTGGGTCCAGTCTTCACGTTTCTACAAATAAAAATTTTATTCGAACAGTTTATGAAGGTTTTTGGCTCGTTTAAGTCTCACTCGATCGTTACGTTCTCGTTTACGTTGCGCGAATTTGTTATATTTTCGTTTATTGCCTCCCATTTTGATCAAAAAGTAAAAATTTTAAATTTCCACGTGTTGGAGATGAAATTTAAGATTTGTCAATACTTGTCAAAGTATGATGCTAAGTTCAGGCTAATAGAAGTTAAGAAAATTAATACTAGATGGCGCTGTTGCTGGTTGGGAGAATTTTTGTAAGTTATACTCTTAAGAAAAACTATTTTTAACCGATCTTAGTTTATGGATTTTAGGTTAAAATTACTTTAAGTGGTTATGATTAGGTTAAAACTGGAACATTTTTGGGTTAAATAAGCTTAAAAAGCTTGGGGTCATCGTTAACCAATTGAACAAAAGTAGGCGGAGTCTAGCGTTTGATTGGTCGAACGCACAGCCAATCATCGCTAGCATGTTTGTAGCTACAGTTTCTGGTCAGTTTGAGCTAATTTTGAGTTTCGTATAACCTTGAGAAAGCGAAACACGCAATTCGTTGTGTGTTCCAAGCAAATGTTGCAACGATTTTCAGAGCGTTCACCTTTTTACGCTATAATCTCGCCGCTCGACTTTTTTCCCTCCATATGGTATTTTGTTCAATTTTCCGTTCGGTTTTTTTCTTTCATTAATCTCAGTCTCTTCATAATTTAATGTAATAAAAGCGAATCGAATCGAAACGATCGACGTTTGTCTCGCGATAGATTTTTTTCACGCAAACTCCATATATCAACTCTAACAACATTATTTAAATCGCGGTCTTAAAAATCGGTGTACCTATTCTAAGAAAATTTTTTAAGCCTAAATATTTTTTATGCATTTAAAATATTTTTAACCTGGAAATTTGATATTTAAAATATTTTCTATACATATAAATAATAAAATTCTTCGGGATTTTTTTTCTCGTGTCTTTGGAGGGTTTTAAATAAATAAATTATGTACTTAGTGGCCTATTCGTATATACCTATGCACTATATACCTACCAAGGCCACCCACGATCTTCCTATCTCACATAAGTAAGTACTTGTTGGCGGCAAGTTAGAAACGCGCACTGCTGCGTCTTTCAAATGCCTACTTTATTCTCTCGTTTTGAAAAGCCTTTTTTTACTGAATTCTATTAACTCTTTACTAGCACATATAAAGGCCGTTCTAGGAAATAAAATAAGATAACACCGTAAAAAAGATTTGATGTTTAAATTTCCTAAAAAGTTTTATTTTGACTGCATTAAAGGTAGAAATAAATCATAATTTACCCATATCCATGCAAGTATCAATGTATTTCTGATTATTAGGTACCTACCTATATTATTAAGGAAGTAATCATTTCCTTGAGAGAAAATTATGCAAGAAAAATATGAGTCAACTTTTATTTTAAATGTCTCAGAAACATTAGGTAACTAAAAAAAATCGTTAAACCATTAAATAGATAAAATTTGTGAAAACCTTTCTAACAATATCCAATACGCTGGCATATCTATAGGGTAAAAGCCGGACAGTTGCCCCACTTTTCAAAAAAGCTATATAATACAAAAATATGTTTTTAATAAGAATAATGCAACATGTTTATCAAGTTATAGGTCTTGGAACTATTATGGAAGCTTATTTTAATGAACATAATTATTAAAAGTTTTGAGTTAATCCTCCCATACAAAGTCGCCGTTAATGACAAAAGCCCCGTTTCTCGGCCGATGTCTGGCTATCAACGCTCGGCCTATTAATGGGAATTTGTTAATGGGCCATATCTGGTTAATTGCCGGTCGCCGTCTATTCGATCATCATTCAATATTCGTTCGTCGGCCAACAATAGGCCGAAGCCTGGCTAAATAATTTTTTGCTCATGCGCAAATAATTAAAAGTTAGATGCCTTACTATAAACCCTAAGTACCCTGAGGGGGCCCTAAGTCACCCTGAGTTATACGTCACTTTGAGTCTATTATATTTGACTTATGTTTAGGGTGTAATATGTTTTAATATTATATAAAATAAGTTGTGTAAAAAGAAAAATAATTGATAATGGATCAAGCGTTTTTTTTTTTAAATAATGTGCTGAAAGGGACGAAACGTAATATGACGATTTAATAAAAATCATTGAACATTAACTAATATGCTATATTCATTCACAATCCCATGAACATTTAAATTATAAATTAATAATGAATATGAACAAAATAAATCTATTTGAAACATAAATTTTAAATGCATTTTTTTTTTCTCTGCAATTGCGTCAATTATTTTCAAATATTCGCACCATATAAATACTTTCCAAATGTGTTACAAAATTAACCAATGAACGCAAAGTATGAATATATCCTTCTTTTAAGTGCTATCTGGCGGTAAATTATTATACTTTTAACGGGTGAACAGGGGCGAAAAGGATTCGTTTCGTTAACACAGAAATTGTCGTTAACACAATACAGTCGCATGGTAGTGTTTAAAGTGTATTATTGTATTTCAGAATAGTTCGTCTATTACTATATCGCCTGTTGATAACCAGTCTATTAAAGTCTCTGACTAAAGTAAGTAGTTCTATTTAATAATTGAATAATAATATATTCTCTCAAATTAAACTATAGATAATTTATATTTATTTACCTGATAATCTAATAGTTTTCTCATAGTGAAATAATCAAATTAAAAAATATTAATAGTTAAATTTAATGTTACAGATGGAAGGATTTTATGGTAGAAACTCTACGCAGTCGTTGATTTTTTAGAAAATGTTGACGATACAAAAACCATTGATCTAATTCCATCCAAGTGGATTCTTATAGAAGAAAATGGCATTTTACTTTGTAAATATCCACCGGCTGATGAGTATCCTAAAGTTGATAAGTTTGCTGCAGACTTAAGCGATGCAAATGAAAATTGGGATAAATATCTAGTAGAAATTCTCTATTATGCAGGTGAGTCATTTAGTTATTTTTCTAGAGAATTTTTTCTCATCCTAAGAATGGTTTTACAGATAAAATTTTTTTTCATACCCTTATGAAAATAAATCTCCTTTTTTCACCTCTTATACTATTTTAGTTCTAACTCCTTCACTCACAAATATTGTGTCTTAAAAACAATTTTATTTATAATTGATTTTGCATATTCTAGATGTTGTAACTGAGAAGTTTGAGGATGCAGAGGAATCTAAAAATTTCACTGGTAAATTAGCCCGATGGCTTTCTGGTTGGGTGGACCGTGAGAATGGGCGATAAGAAAGAGGATCTTCATTATAAACCACCAAAAATTCCCTTTTGATTTTAGAGTGCGTGTTATGTAGGTACGCCAGGTTTAAAATTCTACTTTTGTATTAATTATTGATTTTGTCTGATTTTTTACTAAGATTGTATGTATTATAAAGTGAATAAATGATTGTATCATAATAATCGTTGAGCTGATTTTATATAATTTTTTTTCAGTATTTAAGTAGTTTTATTAATTTATAATATTTGCCATTAACGGTCCAGTAATTTTTACTGCAGTCGGCCGATTGTTGGTTTCTATTAACGGCCCTGTAACCTTTGCTTCAGTCGGCCGATTGTTAATCGCCATTAACGGCCCGGTAATGTTTACTGCAGTCGGCCGATAGTCGACTGCCATTAGCGGCCCGGGGTTATCATCCAGCCGGCAACCGTAGTTGGGCCGTTAACAGTTGCCAATGTTAGGCCAACAACTAGCATCTCTGGCTAAGCAATGGGCACTTAATGGCCCTGTCGCCAAACTTTGTATGGGCTGTTTTATTTGACCTTTCAGAGAAGGGATAGTTGCCTACTCTAGCGGATAGTTGCCTAACGTAAATAATACTTTAGAGGATACTTGCCTCGTGTGGGGATAATAGACGCCTCACAATGATTTTTAAATAAAAACAAATTTATATCAATTTACTTAATCAATCTTTATTAATTACTGCAATCTTTTATTAAGTACCAAGTAATCAACATTATATAAACATTTTTTTTTTATTTAAAGGATTAAATTGTCAGAAATAATAAATTTAAAAATTTAATATAAAATTAATTGAAAAATTAATCTTTTAAATACAATATGAATGCTAATAACAACAATAATGTTTTTATATTAATCAAAAAAATATAACAAAAATATCCTCTAAATTTTAAGTTAGTTATGTTATTAGTAACATATTACTCTTATTATTTATCTTAAAAATGGAACAATATGACAATCAACTTTGGCATTAGTATTCCTTAATCATCAAAAGCAAGAGTTTTCATTTTTCCACATCTCATGCAATCATTTTCGAATGTTGTACAAGTTTCATGCAACTACATTCGACACATCTCACAATGAATCCAATCTGATTTAAATTTAGTAAAATTGTAATTCTCAAAGCATTCTACGCAATAATCATTAACAGAAACTTTTTTAATTTTTATTAAATTGGCATTTTCGATTTTTAATATATTTTCAGTAACTCTTGTCGATTTGGTTGGTAGTCTTTCAGTGGCTTTTCCTTTGAATGATTTCGGTCTTATATATGAATTTTCTTCATTTTCACTATCAAAACTGTAAATTTGCAGTCTTCTCTTCCTTAAAGCTCTTCCTTTGGTCAGTTTAATATAATCTATGTTATCGGAATCAGTTTCACTGCTGGAAATATCAATACATCATTTGGTCTGTTTCTTTTTTTTCTTCTGTTTCTTTTTTCTTTTTAATTAGAGAGTTTCATAAATGAAAGAAAAAGAAAGTACTGTGACGCCTCACAGCAGATTTTTTTCCAGGATTTCTTTTAATTATAATCCACTATATACCCAACCATATGCATTTCTTTAGAAATTTTATTTAGGTAATTGTATAACATCTCTCTGATTACTTTCAAGATAATAATTTAAAGCAAATTTCTTCACACTTTTGCTTTTAAACTCGGTTTTTTCACTTAAAATTTTTTACATTTTCACTTTTAGGCCTTTTGATAAGTAGGTACCTGTATACAATATTGAAAAATAATCAAATAGTGAAATAAGTTTATTCAATTGTTCTATAATAACTCGTGTAGCACTCGAACGGTTAACAAGAGACTGAGTAAAAATTAACAAGAGTGAACAGGATTAAGGATCAAACCAGTAATGGATACCAGAATACACAATATTATATTAAGCATCTAAGTATAGGAAAGAGAGAGATCAAAAATTTGGGTTATTAGTAAATAATATTTGCAATAGGTATTGTAAAAAAAAGGAAATTTACAACCATATTTTATGTTTCATGATCATAAAATTTTTTTTAGGACGAAACGATGTTCACAAAATATAATAAAAATTTCATGTAGGTTAAAATGAAGACGATGGATTATCGTTTAGGTCTAGATGAGGTTCATTTTACTCTTTAGAGGTTCAAAAGGGGTTCATTTTACTCTTTGTAGGTTCAAAAGAGGGTAAAAGATCCATTTTAGGGCCAAAAGAGGTCTAAGATTTCGACTCGGGAAGCGTGAACGTAAAAAAAAAAAATTTGTTGACTTCTCTTCCATACTTATATCCCAATTAATGGATAGTACTTACCTTTCAAATGTCATCAGTTTAGCACCAAGAGCACCCAAGTAGAATGGCTGAGTTGCAACAGATTGATAGGTTGTTAGTTATCTTTTAGTACCTACCTATAGTGAACCCCAAAAACTTTTCTTTTCTGAAAAAACTGACTCTGAAATAAAAATCGGGAAATTTTTTCAATAATAATAATTCATAATCTTAGACATTTAAGTACCATTTATTTTTCTTAATATAGGTATTTCTTCATTTAAATAATAAAATACATTTTTATACAAATTTTAGAATTAAAAAAATGAAACAAATCGATCCAATCTCACACCTCTATGATTGGTCTATTTAGGTATTATAGGTACCTAGATATATATCTGAACGATTCATAAGTTTTTTGGTACGAAATATCGCAGGTATAAAATTAATATGCCCATTCATTAATAAATTTGTAAAATCTACAGATATAGAAAAAAGCAATTTTTAGGTTAGTTTGAGTACACCTAGTATACCTATTGATAATAAAAACGGCTATGGTAGATGTGTTTTTTCAGTTAAAAACAAATGACATAAAACTAATTTTGAACAAAGACAATGCCTACTCAATAATTACATTAATACTTAAAATCGATTTGGCCAACTAAGATTTAGTCGCTGAGCTTTCCTTTGTACAGCTATAATAGTCGACCAAAATACTTTTCTATATCTAATTTTTTCGATAAAACTTAAATAAATCAACAATCACTTATTTTTTTACTAAAATATTTAATATTTGTACAATTCAACCAACTTTACCTAGATTTTTCAGATAAAGTATGGTCATCTTAAAGCCTAGATCTATACAATTTGACCAATACTAAAACAAGGAACTTTAAAACGTGAACATAAAAACATATAGAAAAAGTGGGTTTGCTTGAAGGATTAATATTTGTTTGGCCACCGAATCAAGGCTTCTGAACTTACTAAATAACGTTTGGTCTATGACGAGGCCGATTCGGCGATTAGTTTTGGCGTGGACTCGACAAGGCTGGAAGTTGTTGATTTGGCTTCCAAAAGGGTCGAGGGCTTGTTTTGTACAGCGGCATGCCTGGCAAGGACCACACTTGGATTGGGGATGTTTCGCACAGCTTGGTTTGGAGTTGCACGAATTTGAGTGTTAAAGTGACTTATTTTGGATAGTTCTTGAAGTTTGGGCATTGTTTGCAAGCTTCGCATTTGTGCTTGTAAACTTTTACTGTTTTGAAGAATTGGGATACGGATCGTTGGAAGTGGGGAATTAGAGCTAGACGTTGGGGTTAATAAAGGAGGAGATGATGATGATGTTAAAGTTTGGGACCCAGGGTTTGTAGATGTTGGTGTGCTCTGAGAGTTGATTGGACTAATACTTTTCATTAAACTAGCCATGGTCGATGGAATTAAATTAGGGGAGGTGGCAGGTTGGAAATTTAATCTGGTCGATAAAATTTTATTTAGTTTCGACTGTGGGGAGTTTGGATTGGAGTTTAGATAAGAGTCTAGTTTTAATTTGTCCGAAACTTTAGGAGTAATTTGTCCATTTTGTTTGGGAGACGGTGTTCCGGGTTTGGTCAGATTCGGAAGTGGTTTGGATGGAACAGGTGATAATTTTTCGGATGAAATGATTTTGGGCTTTTCGGGAGTTGAAATCGTTTTACTTTCCGAAAGACTGATTCCGTTAGATTGAGGTTTCGGGTGATTCGATCCGGTCGACTGTTTCGATTCGGTCTTTCCCATGTTATTGTTTTGGGCCGAGATTAAACGGTCGCGTAAATGTACAGCCGATTCGGACAATAAATGTAAATTGGTCAAACTCTTCGTCGGAGTTTCATTGGGTTTGGTCGTTTCAGTGGTTGATTTCAAATCGGAACTGACCTCCAGCCGATTTGGACTGATCCTCGTCGATTTTTCTGAAAGATCTAACGCGCCGAAATTATCCGTTTTGGGTGATGATTTTTGAGCCTGGGAATATTTCGTTCCGGCTTTTTTGATTTTTGATAGAGGTATGGTTGAGGCTGACTGACCAGTAGAAGTCCTACTGGGACTACTCGCTGGTGCTGGTGGTACTGATTTCTTGATAGGACTTAAAATTTGATTTTTGGTTCCATTAGCTGAACTATTTAGCACGGGACTAGATTTTGGAGTATTGATCAACGTTTTTGGCTGATTAGTGGGGCCGTTTCCAACCCCATTTTGTACTTTGACCGGATTGGTTTTTTGGATCAGATTCAAATTTCGCATCATGATCATCTTATTTTGAGCCATTAGTCTTGAATTCGCATTGAAATTGTTGGTTGTATTGTTGTTGTTGTTGATTTTTAGTGGGAAGTTTTTATTCCCGACTAGATTTTGGGTGTTTCGATTGATTGATTCAGTTTTATCGGGGGCTTTAGTCGGGTTGATCAACATGATTTCAAGGGATGGGACTTTTGGGTCGGGTTTTCCGGTTAGTTCAAATGATTCTGCTTTTCTTTTGTCACCAGAGGCGACTTTTTCGACGGTGAAAGAATTTGGGGCCACCAATTGAGGACATTTGTTGAGTTTCACTTCGAGAGTTTTCTCTAGCTTTTCAGGAGCTGGTTTCGATATTTCAAAACGGACTTTTTTGGCTTGGCAGTTAATTGAATCGGGTTGGTTAGTCGAAGAACTGATGGGTTTGTGCCGAACCTGACGCATTTGTAACAATTTTTCCTTTGTACTTAAGGTATCTTTAACTGGAGGTTCCACAGATACTTTTTCGGGAGGTGGAACTTTTGAAGTGTTTGTGGTAGACGCTTTTGATTCTAAACTGTGTTTATGTTTATGTACCTTATGTACCGTAGGTGTTAACTTTACTTTCAGTTTTAGGATATCATCTTGTTCGTTAGTAGGACTTTGAATTTCAGCGTGAAGCTTTCGTCGTTTCGAGGGACTCGTCGAATGTTTCGAATGCTTCGATTTTTTCCGTTTTTTCGGTGAAGCTGGTTTATCTTTAGTCCGACTTTTTCCAGATGAAAAACTCACCCGATCGATGGGTTTAGGGGATGCCGGAGGAGGCGTCGGGGAGCGACTTTGTCGCATCAAATTCGCCCACTCAAGATCCCGTTTTTTGGCGAATTCTTGGATTTCACGTTCTTTCTCGCGTAGGCGAGCTTCTTCATCGCGCTGCTGATCACTCGAATTTTCAAGCTCGAGTGTTTTGGGTTTGTGACTACGAATCGGAACGATCGATTCTGTGTTCGACGAAACCGTTTTATTACTCTGAGACTTTTGATTGTGAGTCGTATTAGTTTGAGCCGTGAAATTTTCGGTAGGTCCAGTTTTCGATCGAGGGGTTTCGTTAAAATTCGTAGGTAACGGTTCCAGTTTTGAGGGTTCTTGTTTAAATTTTAGAATTGGGGTTTTGGTCGATTCGAATATTCGATACATGAAACGCATCGGAGAAGTCTGTTCCAAAAAGGAAATTCTTCGATAAATTGGGAAATTGAACAGTTAAAAGAGAACACTTACCCTTTTCCATTTGAACGAGTAGGCGACGTCCATTAACGTGAAGTATTTAGGAAGGACTTCATCTTCGTAGATGATGTCGATCTAAGTTAAATAGTAAAGAAAGCATGTATAAGTTGAAGAGTCTTTCAGGATGGAGTTCTGGACTTACCCGATGCTGGAAAGAAAGGCCATATTTCATTCGAATGAATTTGGTTAAGTGTTTCACGTTGACTCCAGCTGGACATTGAAGATAGCGCTTATGGGCTACTAAATATGGGTTGTAGGCGATTAAACCCGAAGTTTGATGAAGTTTCGGGTCTGAGTTTTCATTCAAACCTATCACAGTCTTGTCTTGCATTTTTTCGTTTTCGTTATTGTTGTACCCGTTGTAATACTCGAGACTCAACGATATCGAATCATCCGGCGAAAAAAAATCAACCGAATCATCGTGAATGTGATGCAACACCGATCGTTCCGGAGTATCCGAGTCAGTTAAAATACTATCGTCGGAACAGCTACTAGATGCACGAGCATTTGAATAAAACTCGGTTCTACGTTTGACTTCATTCTGATATACTGAAGGAACCAATTTATACACGAGAAGCTGTAAACTTTTATCGGCCCTAACAGAAATATGGAAAAATTAAAATCTTCAGCCTTTAAGGGGGAAAAACCAATTTACCTCAGTGCTGATAATGGTTTATTTTTATGGATCAAAATCTCACAAGTGGGACAGTACCGAGATGACTCCAAGTAACGAACGATACATGATCGACAAACTTCAAATAAAAAATAAAAAAAAAACATTGTAAAACATGGAAAATATAAGGTTAAATTTTCACTTACAAGTATGAAGACACTCGTTAATAGCGGTTGCATCGATCAAGTAGCCATCACACAAGGAACAAATGATACACGGGTTCAATTCCTGGACCAATAAGCGTCGTTTTTGGGCCCGATGCAACTCTTCACCGTCGAAATCCTCCATAGCCCCTCTTCTGTCGTTGGTCCCTGGAACAAATTGAAAAAAAATAACCTCAATAAATGTTTTTCTTCCATAAAAAAGACATTATAGAATCCCACATCATCAGACAGTAAAAAAAAAAAACATCGTCAATTTCTAGAAAAATCTCTCACAATATATCGTAGCTGTTACTGTATCGTTTCAGAGTCTAATAGCCTCGACAATTACCGTACAAACCAGAGGTTTTCAAACTTTTTAGCCTAACGATCAGATGTTTTGTTATTTAAACTACTTAAAGACTTTAAATAACATTAAAAGCTCACATTTAAGACCGTATCAGTGAAAATATCATTATTAATAAAATTGAGATTAGTCGAATTAATTTTTTCAGTTTTATTATTAAGTAGGGGTAGGTATTACATACTGAAATTGTAAGTGACATCAACATTTTGTCGAGTTCGTTTATTGTCCATGTAAAACCCTTTTTAGGGTTTCGTACGTCAAAAAACGAAATCTTTTTAATACCACTTGCTTACTGACTGATTGTCCGTCTGTTACAAACAATTTTCTTTGATTCTATACGACAAAAATTTTTAAAATTTGCCATATTTTTATCGAGTTTAGTATAAAGACATGACAGGTCTCTATTAAAAAAACGTAAACACTGATTTTGAGAATAGGTACTTTTAGGGGTTGAATTTGAAAATTAAAGAAAAATGTCAAATATATTTCTAAAATGCATAGTTCTAAAGATATTGAGAAAATTCAACGCAAAATGATCGTCCCCCTCTATTTCCAAAACTACTGGGTCTAAAATTTTGAAAAACAATACACACTTCCAAATATAGTCCTTACTCTAAGTTTACCGGAAAAATAATAAGAATATTTTAAGTTCTTACAAAATATTCAAAGGCAATTTCAACTCTCTCTCATATCGTACATGTCTTTTTTATCTACCATTTTAGCAGTTGATATTGGCATATAGCTACGGCAATTTTTTTTTAGTTATATATTGTCTTGGTAACATTCCATCAAAGAAAGATAGAGGTCAATGAAGAAATCGCCCTACTATCGACAGATCAAACTCCCAACTCTACGGTCATTATACCAACCAACCAAGAAGTCGTCAAATGACCCTGCAGTCAAAGCGACTATAGTTTTAGATTAAAAAAAAATTACAATAATTTTTAAAGTCATCGTCACTGCCTAATTCTAAATTTTATCACTAAATTATGTAGCTCGAAAAAAAATTAGGGAATGTTAATGGAAAATAGAAATTTGTAATGCAGCACCTTTTAATATTAAGACCTGCTCAAACTGTTACAGTAGGATAACCACTGTTTTCGAGTGCCAGTGTTTGCCCACGGGCCATTGTTTGGAGACTTCTGGTATATATCATCTGAGTCTCGCGTAAAAAATTTTTAATGAAGCCCGAATTGAACGAGGAAACCAAGGCCCTGCATCAAACAAGACAAGAGGCGAGACGAAAATCCGTGGGCACGAAAGGGAATTCTTTGTAATTTCGTTATCTATAAGTCATTAACATTGGTCGGTACTTGAAGGGCCTTCATCTTCTTCTTCTTCTTTTTATTCTTTTAGATTAGAATTAAAAAAAAACACCGAAAAAAAGAGCAGCGAAATAGTTACGCATCAAATACTCGACGTGATATTGTTTTGTTGTCGGTGGGTTTTTTCTTCCGCGTCTTCGTTTTCTTCTTCGCGCCGGTTAACGTTTCTCTTCGTCTTTGTCCCCTCCGTACCGATGGTGTACCTTTAGTATTTACTACTAGGTACCATGTTCCGTTAGCGGTTATATTACATTTATTTGATTTCGTGATTTTCTTGGTTCGCTCGTTCAGTGTCTTCAGTGTCACGAGAAAAAGGGGGAAAATTACGGTTTTCCGTCTCTCTTACACTTCTTCTATTTGGTTATTAGTCGCTCAACGGAAAGAACAACTTCTAAGGTCTATAATTTGCGTCATGCAATCAAGGAAATTATCTAATATTTATCAGTTTCATCCCTTTAAATACTTATAATATCCAGGAGCAAGGCATTTGATAGAAACTGCAATTCTCCTGGCTTGTTCAATTAAAAATATTGAAGAAATTGAAAACAAAATTTAATGCGAAAAATAAGGAATTATGGTCGATCAAATGGTAATCACCTAACAGAAATTTATTGATTTGAAGCAAAAGAAGTATCTATCATTTGAAAATGGGGGGGTTAAGAAAAGAAATTATTTTTCTAGATAAACTAAGATCAAAATAACAAATTTTCTTAAGAAAAATTAGTTTCATAAAAAAAAATTATGGGGTACCAATTTCAGTGACCTCTTAAAATACTTAACAAAAGCTACCGAACAAGAAAATGTTTTATGAATGAAATTTTTTTTATTGCTTCAGCGGCATTTGAAGAATTCGAGGAATTTGTAATGATAAATTGTTGGGAGAATGGACGATTGTCTGTCTGTCTGTGTTTTTATTTGCGTGGTCGATTGATTTGATCAAAGAGGCCGTGGTTATCGGTGCATGGTCGATGATTGTTGATTTTTGTCATTTGTTTTTATTCGATGTCAGCACTGTGTCTTGGTTATGCGCTGGTTTCCGGCCGTGCTACTTACATCCCTCCGACTTCCGGTCGACTCGCTCTGATTTCATTGAACACACCAACCTTAAAGGGATGAAATAGAAGTGGTGAGGATTGATAGGGGAAAAAAATTAACATCACGGCTTCTGATTTCAACTAGTTAAGACTTAAGGGTTGTACCTTTAAATGTACTTATCCTTCTTTTTATCTCTCTCACACTTAATAACTAGGTACAAGTCATATAATGAAGATTTTTTAGTCGTCTCTTTTGGGAGATTAAGATTTTAAGTTGAAGATAGTATAAGTTTGGCGTTAATGAGACTTGAATTGTTTTGTTCCTATTTGCTTTTAATGCCATATCCCATACAAAGTCGCCGTTAATGACAAAAGCCCCGTTTCTCGGCCGATGTCTGGCTATCAACGCTCGGCCTATTAATAGGAATTTGTTAATGGGCCATATCTGGTTAATTGCCGGTCGCCGTCTATTCGATCATCATTCAATATTCGTTCGTCGGCCAACAATAGGCCGAAGCCTGGCTAAATAATTTTTTGCTCATGCGCAAATAATTAAAAGTTAGATGCCTTACTATAAACCCTAAGTACCCTGAGGGGGCCCTAAGTCACCCTGAGTTATACGTCACTTTGAGTCTATTATATTTGACTTATGTTTAGGGTGTAATATGTTTTAATATTATATAAAATAAGTTGTGTAAAAAGAAAAATAATTGATAATGGATCAAGCGTTTTTTTTTTTTAATAATGTGCTGAAAGGGACGAAACGTAATATGACGATTTAATAAAAATCATTGAACATTAACTAATATGCTATATTCATTCACAATACCATGAACATTTAAATTATAAATTAATAATGGATATGAACAAAATAAATCTATTTGAAACATAAATTTCAAATGCATTTTTTTCTCTCTGCAATTGCGTCAATTATTTTCAAATATTCGCACCATATAAATACTTTCCAAATGTGTTACAAAATTAACCAATGAACGCAAAGTATGAATATATTCTTCTTTTAAGTGCTATCTGGCGGTAAATTATTATACTTTTAACGGGTGAACAGGGGCAAGAGGATTCGTTTCGTTAACACAGAAATTGTCGTTAACACAATACAGTCACATGGTAGTGTTTAAAGTGTATTATTGTATTTCAGAATAGTTCGTCTATTACTATATCGCCTGTTGATAACCAGCATATTAAAGTCTCTGACTAAAGTAAGTAGTTCTATTTAAAAATTGAATAATAATATATTCTCTCAAATTAAACTATAGATAATTTATATTTATTTACCTGATAATCTAATAGTTTTCTCATAGTGTGAAATAATCAAATAAAAAAATATTAATAGTTAAATTTAATGTTACAGATGGAAGGATTTTATGGTAGAAACTCTACGCAGTCGTTGATTTTTTAGAAAATGTTGACGATACAAAAACCATTGATCTAATTCCATCCAAGTGGATTCTTATAGAAGAAAATGGCATTTTACTTTGTAAATATCCACCGGCTGATGAGTATCCTAAAGTTGATAAGTTTGCTGCAGACTTAAGCGATGCAAATGAAAATTGGGATAAATATCTAGTAGAAATTCTCTATTATGCAGGTGAGTCATTTAGTTATTTTTCTAGAGAATTTTTTCTCATCCTAAGAATGGTTTTACAGATAAAATTTTTTTTCATACCCTTATGAAAATAAATCTCTTTTTTTCACCTCTTATACTATTTTAGTTCTAACTCCTTCACTCACAAATATTGTGCCTTAAAAACAATTTTATTTATAATTGATTTTGCATATTCTAGATGTTGTAACTGAGAAGTTTGAGGATGCAGAGGAATCTAAAAATTTCACTGGTAAATTAGCCCGATGGCTTTCTGGTTGGGTGGACCGTGAGAATGGGCGATAAGAAAGAGGATCTTCATTATAAACCACCAAAAATTCCCTTTTAATTTTAGAGTGCGTGTTATGTACGCCAGGTTTAAAATTCTACTTTTGTATTAATTATTGATTTAGTCTGATTTTTTACTAAGATTGTATGTATTATAAAGTGAATAAATGATTGTATCATAATAATCGTTGAGCTGATTTTATATGATTTTTTTCAGTATTTAAGTAGTTTTATTAATTTATAATATTTGCCATTAACGGTCCAGTAATTTTTACTGCAGTCGGCCGATTGTGGGTTTCTATTAACGGCCCTGTAACCTTTGCTTCAGTCGGCCGATTGTTAATTGCCATTAACGGCCCGGTAACTTTTACTGCAGTCGGCCGATAGTCGACTGTCATTAGCGGCCCGGGGTTATCATCCAGCCGGCAACCGTACTTGGGCCGTTAACAGTTGCCGATGTTGGGCCAACAACTAGTATCTCTGGCTAAGCAATGGGCCATTAATGGCCCTGTCGCCAAACTTTGTATGGGATGTTCTATGAATAGAAAAAACACCTGTAAATAAACTAATAAGGGGTGAAGTAAAAAGGGAAAGTGACCTCTAAAAATCATAATCTATATTTGAGTGAAAACTTTAAGTCTTAAGAATAGATCAAAACAAGATATTTTTTAAGGCGAGGAATGAAGATAGCCATAATTTACATACAGGGCCGGATTTACCTCAAGTGTCGCCCTTTTTTTAAACCTTTTTGATTGTTCATTTTATGTTTCGAATTTTGTCAGTAGTTAATCAATGTGCTATTATTGGAAAATGGTATAGTGCCAAATCTCCATAGAAATGATTCTCTGGTACAGCAACGCCATCTTCCTTTAAGGCTACTCAGCTGGGACACTTTATGATACACAGAGTGAACCTACTTCTTATCTCTACTATCCATATTATGTTTAACTATTTTTTTTGTGACGTGATAACGTCTTATAAATTAAAAAAACACCGGCAGTCTGTATGAAAAAGTGTCACGTTCCGTTTGAACCTGTGCGTGTAAGCGAGAACGCGATAGAAGTGATAGAGAGTCACGGTAGAGTTCTGCTACTGGAACGCCGCCACGCGAGCTTCTTCGAGAACTTTTACAATAAGCTCCACCTCGTATTCAATAATTATTGTTGAATCCTAGACAACGTGCTTTGGGATTTTTTTCTACAATTTAATAAGATTTAATTGATTTCCTTCATAATTTACAGTCTGATTTCATTTTGAAAAATTGTAATTTTTAATTAACTCCTTCTTTGTGTTATACAAAATAATTATAATTCAATTCAATTCATAAAAGTATGCAATTTTTCATCAATGTTTCTTTATGACGTTATCACGTAAAACTATCGTCCGTAACCCGGTACTTTACAGGCAACCAATTTTTTTTTTTTTTTTTTTGTTAAATAACGACTAATTAATTTTTTTTCTTTCCAGGTACGATTTCACTTCAAATCTAAAAAAAAATGTAAGTCGATCTTTTTACTGTTAAATTTCAACAGGCAACCCCTAAAATCTTTATTAGTAAGAACCAAAACAAATGAACTACATTCTAGCCTTTTTTAAGGAGGGTAGATTTGAACTTCAAATCATTTCGTTTTGTTTCTTCTAGAAACCCCATAAATATAGCTTGAGCTACGCCAACTTGATGATGGTGGAGGGAATCGCCGTATAACCACAAATAAATAAGGGGATAGACATTGTGGTAACTGATAAGGGGTGAAAATAATAAATTAAAGTCTTCAAGCACACTTCGTTCTCAAATTTGGTCATATCATAATATATAAACTATAGATATAGATACCAAAAAAAAAAGAACCCTAAAAAAGTTTTATAATTTATTTTTATTTCCGAGTTAGTCTAAACAACATTAAGTTGGGCGAGATTTTTTGCTTTTCCATATTGAAAAACCTTCAAACAAATCGCTCGTAATCTACATAAATAATTCAACGAAATAATTAAAACCGACCCGGTTTATATATCAAAGAGTTTATTCGCTATTTACATGCTTCCTATGAAACAATTGATAACATAAATATAAGAGCAACAGAATCAGAAATTCGCAGAATTAAATATAAGCAGTGTATGAGAAATAACATAATATATACAATCAGTTCGTTTCTTATCGTTTATTGATAAAAAATTTCCTCACCCCTCACTGCTTAACGACTCTCTTTTGTTAAATAGAACAAAATATTAATTTCTTTCTAATCTTTCTTTAAAGATTTTTTTTTGTTATTTAAGGTCGTATCAAATATTATACATAGGTACCTACTTATTATAGTTGATAGAGCAGTGATTCCCAAACTTTTTTGGTCCACGACACAGTAAAAGAAATCAAGATTTTTTGCGACACACCTGTTTACACCAATGTATGATTTAACATTAGTTTAAGCATTTCTTACTTACTTAATTTTCTGATTTTAAATAGAATGCAAAAATTCAGTGAAGGAAAAGAATTGCGACACACTTGTGGGTCGCGACACATAGTTTGGGAATCACTGTGATAGAGAATCTGAAAACCCCAATTTTGGGCTTTCATTGGGACTCAGCCTTATGACTAATGACATAATAAGGCAGCAATCTAATCAATATGCCACTATCTACCAACTTTTTAGAGTTTCATAAGTCGACTCCTCTATATCTCACTTGTTTTCGAGGCTCGCTGTCCGTCTGTCTCGGGCAATTTTATCCAAATCTACTCGATACAAATTTTGTAATTGAGCATATTTATAGAGTTTGGTGAATGACAAATCTCTATCGAAAAAAACGCAAACACTGATTTTGAGGAGTAGGTATCTAGGTACCTATATACCTACTTTCAAGGGTTGAAGTGGAAAATAATTATACTTAAAGTATCATGTGTTGCAGATCAAATAAAATGGGTTATGTTCAGGATCGTAAATAACTATATATTTTTTTTATATTTTTTAAAATCATAATTCAAAAGATATTGAAGAAATTCAACAAAAAAATGATCGTGCCTTCCTCTATCTTCGAAACGACAAAGTCTAAATTTTCGAAAAAAAATCCATGATATGGGTTTTAATTAAAAGGAAAAATAATGCGAACATCCTAAGGCCTAGGAAGATATTAGTAGACTATTTCAACTCTCTTCGTCTCATTCATGTCTTCTACACCATTTTGGAAACTTATTATAGGTATATGTAAATCCAGTGCTGGATTGACGCCTAGACTCACGAGGCCGTGGTCTAGAGCCCCATGATTTAAGGGGTAGCAAAATTTACAACAAGTCGAAGGTGTAAAAAATATAAAGATAAATTAAAAATAAATTTGGATTTGTTTTGTATTGATAGAAAATTTTAACTCCATATAGCGAACTTCTCTTTAACGAAAAACTTTTAAGTAAAAAAAATTGTTAAATTTTTTTTTTGGTGTTTTAAAGTCGCTTTAACATCTAAGGTCATATTACGACTGTCTAAGCACAGAGAATTTCTATTGGTCAATTATATCTTAGGTCTAGGTTCTTAAGTCTAGTCTTCAACGGGGATCGAATCCAGAACCACTTCACGCATGAAGCGGAGAGAGCAATTGCTCTAACCACAGTGCCAATAGGTGGCTCTGTTAAAATTTGTTTGTTTTACATTGTTACCCATTTTTAAAAGCTTCATATAACGTAATAACCATTTTCAATAGCGAAGCAATTCTTCACTTTTAACAATATAGATACAGGTATACTGATATAAGTAGAATCCTGATATAGGTACTGATATAGATATTTTCTATACACACAATGAGATATGTGTTAATTTGTTAGTTGTAATTGCCTAGCATGTGTCTACTTAATGCTCCTCATTACTGCCTTCAATAACTTATTTGTAGATATATCTATAAATATTTTTTTTACTCTCCATTTAATGAAAATTCTAATGCTTACCCATTTCCTATAATTTCGCTTTACAGAGTTTACACTGTAGGTATATATCAACCAACGAGGAGGTATATTTAAAATGAAATTTGATAAGTAAAAGTAAAATTTTAAAATTCATTGTCATTTTTCTAAACCTTATCATTAAACTAGTTGGTTTAATTTTTTATTTCAACGACCCCCCTCTACTTCTTTCTTACATTTTCTTATCCTAATACAAATCATTAACTGAAATTTTTTTTCTTTGTAAGTACCTATTATCTTTGTTTTCTTCAGTTGTCTTTTTTATTTTTCATTATTAATTATTATTCATCTTTATTACCTAAAAGTGGTTTGATATCAGTTTACAGGAGTCTTTTCTATTTAGCACAATAGGTATTATTTATTTATTCACATCAATTGTCGCTTATTATTATATATTTTGTAAATGTTGGCTTTTTAATTCTTCATTTGACCATATTCTATTTTGTTTAAACCATATGAATAATGAATATAAATAATTAGTAAGCATTTCAAATATTAATTGTTACAAGGAAAATTGTTTTAGATGGACTTCAATGCATTTTTAAATCCTCGAATGTTTATAATGGGTTTTATTATCACTAATATTTTTCGAACCGCTAAACAGTCAAGCAAAATACTGCAAACAGTGCAATCGTAGGTAGTACGAAACTCTTCTACTGTGAATTATATTTATACTTGGCCGGTTTTTTGAAGATCGGATTGATTAGTTTAAAAATCTGAGAACGGGATAAAAATGTCTCATTGTCACATTTCTTATCCGTATGGGTATTAATTAATAAATCCTCTATGAATTATATACACGTACAACTCTGGTGGGTATGTGGGTGACCACCACTGATTTATAGTTTTATTTTAAGTGCAATCAAGGTTAGTTTTAAATGTTTCTCCACGAGTCGAAAATGGTTTCTTTTATGCGAATTTTATTGCAGCACTGTGCTAATTTTTCATTGATATTTTCAGTTTAATTGGACATTTATATGTGCGATAAATATTCACAGTTGGTACACGACTTGACGTTATGACTGCTTGTGTATGAAAAATAATATGACTACATTATGTCGTAGGTGGCCCTGAACGCGTGTCATTTGCTTCTGTTTTATTATATCTATAGATACGGCAATTGACGAACGAACAAACCAACCATGAGCGTAACTATTCAATTTCTGATCTAGTATGTAGAGAGGAAGGAAACCTGGAAAATGCATTTCACATGTTTTTATAGGTTATGTACCTATATTACCTTAAGAATAAATATAATTTTGAGGAGTCACAATGAAATCAATATTAATAGTAATTTTATTTTAGGGACTCTATAATACTTATCTAAAACTATCATATATATATATATTACGTGACTTCATTTTCAAGTTGATATTTGACTTAGGTAAATTGACTTTAAAATCAAGTCAAACGTTAACATATAAATATTAATTCAAGTCAAGATTTGAACTTGTAAGTTATTTCATTACAACGTTAACAGCTCGCAATTAATTGTAAAGGTACCATATGTCCAGGTGCTTGAGTTGGCTTTCAAATCATAACCTTACACTATACAGTACTACACTGTGTATTTAAGAGGAGATTTTGCAGCAGTTAGTTAATATCCGCGAGTGTTGATTGTATTGCCGTTTATTATTACAATCATTACAATAATTCAAATGTAGGTTCCTATTTAAATTTGGAAACTTTTCCTTTTCTTCTTCTATAGTTAAAGTTTTTTATAGTAACTTCCAAATTCTTCTATGGTACCTAACTCTTCTATAGTTAAAGGACTCACTATGAAATCTCGTTCTAAACGCTGTCGAGTGTATATAGTCCGTGAACATTTTGAAATCGAAGCTTATAAAATTTACTTCATTTATCTACAATTTTTAAAGTAGGTAGATAATTATAAAGTGTAGTTACATGGTAGTTATAGTCTAGGAAAAGAACAGGTGAACTCTCTTCAACCTTCTGTACGGTACGCCCATGTAACCAATGTGCGTGATTACCAATTGTTATAGGTTTTATGATGGAAAAAAACAACAAAACAATAAAAAGATAATGTTAAGTATATTAGTACTTAACAAATTGCAATATAGCTGTATATTAACTAAACTTCCTCTATTTCATTTTTAGTTGTTTATACTTATTAGGTACCTATATTTTTTGAGTTCTTCAGAATTTTCCTGTATCTAATTAAACTTGAATATGGTCGGGGGTACAAAATTTGGATCTCAAGGAAACATTTACCGGGTTCTTCTTTCGTCTATTACTTTTTTCTTTTATTTTTTAAGTCATTATTTCTGACCTTCCAAATAAATTTTTAGTTTTATCGACTTATGAAAACTTTTTCTTAAAAATTCCCCCCTGCACTCCGGAAAATTAGGAACCCCAGAGGAATTACCATCGACCCACTTCCTCTCTATTAGTCTGATCAAAATATATTCAGCAATTTATTTTTGAAATGAATTATCCTTGCTATTTTTACTTGTATCTCTTAACCCGAAATAGTGACTATAGTGACTATTTTTGCAGTGCAGAGTATACCACTAAATTCCCATAGTGGTATACTTTTTACTACTAAATAGTGAATAGTCACTATTTGATAGTCGAAAGTCTCTATTTCGATTTAAGAGAGTAGGTTATTGAAATAGGTGACTTGCGAAATAAATGCTTGACATATAAGTCGACATTGAAATATTAATGTTCGACTCGAGTTTGAATTGCCTGCAAGTGAAATTTAACCCAAGAAGCTTGAAAATCAAGATAAATGTGCCTAAAATTAAGTCAATTAGTGAATCTTTAGTATTTATACCTACATGATAAATGAAATATCTAAAAGTAAAAGTTCTATAGATATACCTATATTTGAGAAGTTATAAAGAAGATTTTTAAATTTCATGAACGTATAAGTATAGATCTTCGAAATATTTAGAACCGATTGCTATAAAACGTAGATTGCTTACCAATTATAAGTAGGTAAGATTCATTAAATTGTATCGGTTTGTCAATCGTGAGAAAACCGTTTGAGTGCCTACCTATTGTACCAACTGAAATAAACAGTCTAACAATCAAAGGAAATAACTATCTATGAGATAGCATAGTTTATAAAAGAAATGTTTCAAACAAACTTTTCGAAAAGTATCAATCAAGTTAAATTCTATCCAGATTTGCCCGTTAAATAGTATAGTTTGTAAGGGGGTGTTTTATATATTCACCTTGTTTTGGTGTCAAATCTATTGTTTTAAGAGTTAAGCACCTAGCTTTGTTAACAACGAAGTTTTTATTCAAGATTTACCATTTCTTAATATTGATTTAATGCATCTTCGGGAGTTCATTAAGGTATATTCTTAAAACGCTAAATACTGTGAATAGTCCATCAGATCACTTAAATCAGTTAGATATACGTATCCATATATATCTACATATAGGTAGATAAGCTTATAGTGATTTTTTTTCATTGGTTCCTAAAGTACAGCCGAGAGGAATTCCCAGGCTCATAACATAAGTATTTATGGTATAGGCTCTTGTTGAGGTCAAAATATTTTTTTAGCGTTTAACTTTGAAATTTTAACAACCTGGCATTATTTTCAAATCCCAAGTCCATAACAAAAGTTACGAGTGTCAAACCCCTCTCAACGTTTTAGATAAACTGTAGGGTTACAACCGGGTTTAAATTAACCCAAAACAATCACTTAAACATTAATTTGTACCTATCCTTTGGAATGATGTAAGATACCCCTACATTGGTGATGAATCTACCATTTATTTCAGAAGCAATGTTCAAATTTAAGAAATTAACTTAAGGGATAAAAATTTCAAAAGGAAATTAGAGAGTCATCAAGTGGAGTATAACTGGACATTTTTTCCAACAAATTTTTCTACTTAAAATTTTTAACATTTAAATGAAATATCTTGTAATATTCAATGCTTGACATTGACTTAATATTTTCTAAGTATTAATTACTAACATTTGACTTGATTTTAAGCCAAATTTAAGTCAAATTACTTCGGGTACTTACAGCATAAAAATTAAGTCAAGTAATGGATCTCTAAGAAAAATGGATTGATTTTTTAAGAAATTAAACTAGATGAAGACAAATCTTAGTTTTAAAGCAGCGGGTTGTAGGGATGTTAAAAAATAATCGATTTTTATTTAAATCGATTATTATTTTTTAATAATCGATTATATAAATTACGCGTTTAAATCGATTTTCATAAACAGCGCAAACTTAAATGCAAACTAGCTGTAACGGTTTTTTTCATTCTTGTCATTCAAATATAATAGACATTCATTCAAATATTTGATTGTTAAATTTAAAATTCATTATTAAAAGATTGAAATCGAAAATAGTTTTTGAGGCAATAAGGTTGTAATTTTGTTAGGATGCTCATCATTTCATTTTTATTATAATAAAAAGTTTAATGGTACTGAAATTGTGTATCAATAAATCATATTTGCCTTATTACTTACCTTGAAAGTTTAATGGAAGATTCGCTTTAATTTTTAGTTTTGAATTGGTTATTTTTTTATTCATATCATTTTATTTGATTTTTAATCTGATAAATTGTTAGTATGAATCTCTTAGGTTTCATCATTATTGGAATATGAAAAGCAAGTAGAATTTTAAATAATAGAAAAAATCGATTTTTGACAAATCGATTAATATTGAATAAAGAAAAATCGATTTTTATTTAATCGATTGTTTTCCATTAATCTCACATCCCTAGCGGGTTGACACTCAATGCTAAAGGATAGGGAGCTTCTTTGACTCATCAGTTTTGAAATCATAAATAGGTACCAACTTAATTCACTTTAGCCGTAAAATCTTTAAATTTAAGTAGATACACAGATATTTTTAGTTTTCCATACCTATCACATTTGGTGGAAACCTTGTTGTTATGCAGTGCACTTTATTGGCAAGTAGGTACCTAAACCAATTTAAAGTCTAGGATTCAACGGGAATTGAACCCAGGAGATACCACATGACGCATGAAGCGAAGAGAGTAGGTAATTGCTCTAATCACTGCGCCAATACCTACCTATGTGGTATATAAGTACCTACCTACCAAGGGGTGCTCACTTTCAAGGTTATTACTTTTCTCTGACGTCATTGGATTAAGATTTCTGACAGAACCATTAGATATCTGCTATAATTGGTTCTTATCACTACTATTGTTCTTATTGCGCAAGGTTCTTATTACGCTCTATAGTTTGAAATTTCATTTCGTTTCATTTTGCTCAGTTAAAGTTCAAAATAAAACTTTTTTTATACACTTTATTTTATTTTAAACTTTTTTAGCAATATTGTTTATATTCCTTTTTATTTGTAATCTTTCTAGGTTTATCTAGTTAAAGAAGGTGGGCTT
Source organism: Sisyra nigra (assembly GCA_958496155.1). NCBI lineage: Eukaryota > Metazoa > Arthropoda > Insecta > Neuroptera > Sisyridae > Sisyra > Sisyra nigra. The sequence continues at coordinate 15,929,985 of OY292318.1, forward strand.
CTTTTCACAAAAAAAAATAAGTTTCACTATGTTAATAGTTAATTTTTATGAACATAATAAATATTAATTTGATTTTTCTTTATTACTTTATTTAAATTGGATAATGATGATATATCATATCAAAACACTGGTTTGTTGACTGACGCGGGAATTCAAAATTTATAGCTCAGTAAAATATAGATTCTAGAAGAATTAATATGTCTTCATTATTCAATTAAAATAAAATAACAGAGAAAAATCAACTTAACATTTATTATGTTCATAAAAATTAATTATTGGCATATTAAAATTTAAATTTGTTGTTCAAAGGATTTAATATAACCTAAATAAAAAGCATATTTTATTAAATATAGTAGTGCCAACCAAATGCAGTCACCAGGTAAAATCCCCCACAAATCAACGATAGCTAATGGCCTTTAACGCCTCTACTGGCTTCTATCAGAAACATTAATCCGGTGACGTCATTTTCAGAGATCAAAGAAACGCCGCCTAGTCAAGTGAGCATACCTTATGTATCTAATAACCTTGCCTACCTACTACCTTTTTGTATCAAGTAAAAAATGTTTTATTCGTTTTTCAAACGTCTATGCTTTTCTTGATAAGTAGTCTGTAAACTTTATTGTCTAATGTAATCACAAATCGTATCTACAGTATCAAAAAATACAAAATTCTTAAGTTCGTAGGAATCTATAGGCTACATAGAATTATATTTTAATGATTAAGAATGAGAAGATAAAAGTTAGAATATCTAAATATGATCTTAGAATATCAAACGATTGGCTCATCAATTCTGAGTCCTTTTGAAGTTGATAAATTTGCAACTACCTACTTATAAGGACCTAATGGAGAGATCTTAAACAAAATGCTTGGATAGAAATCAACTCGTCAAGAACCTAAATCAAATTTTTAAATAGATAGTTACCTACCTTAATTTTACTTAATTTGCTTCAATATAAATGATCAAAACAAACCTCGAGGGAGAAAATCCGTATTATACTTCCGCCTATATAAAAACATTCGCATCGAATCAATCAAAACTGGAAAAACTGACGAAAGGACACCGGAAAAAACATAATGTTAAAAGAGTGCCGAGAAAAACAAAAACGTTTTTTCCTGTTTCCACCCGGCGGAAAACCACCCTTACAATCGGCTATTTTATTATGACAACGTCGATGGAAAACACGTCGACAACTTGTACGACGCACATCCACGTTTCACGTTCGTTTAAAACAGATAGTGATATTATGACGCACGCCTGCGCAATACCACTCGAAAAACCCACCCCCCAAACCACCTCATACCGCCACGAACCGGCGCCTGTGAAATGTCAATTTTCCACTTGCACCCCTCCGTTAATTATTTACGCGTTCTCATCATGTGCGATGCATTCGAAATGCTTTTAGAGCACAGTTTAAATAGTCCAAGGGACGAATGAAGAACCCTTGCACTATTGAAGGGTTGTTCAGTTTAATTAATGTTTTATCCTATTACCCTCCTAGCGGTTAACAATGAAAAAAATCAAAATTAAAAATTTTCTTTAAAAACAAGAAAATTTTCAAGTTCTAATCGTAGAACTTTTGTGGTTGTTTTTTAGATTTTCTGACAATTTATTTATAAGGGTAGAAACGTGGCCGATATTTGGTAGGGGATGAATGCGATTATTCAAAAAAAATCTAAAACGCACGAGTTTAAAAGGGATGAAACGAGCCGGTTCCAATCTATCTCTTGAATTGCGTTCTGCTCGTTTCACTCTCTTTCTCACACAAGCGAGGAGCTCACTCAGGGGAAGTTCAACCCCTATTCGCGACAAGGGGTAGCTGCCACCCCAATCTATGACAACGTAATAATAACGAACACCAAAGTAATACAAATCTCAATATTACGCGCTCAAAATATTAAAAAAAAAATTCTTACATACCTTTTTTGTTTTAATGATGTTTTTTTGTTTGAATTTTTTCCTATTCGGTTGTTGTAATAAAATAATTGAAGAACATTCTCTCAAAACATCACACAAACGCTATATACATGCATGAGATTACACGACGTTGAGTGTAATTTTTTTTTTTTGAGCGAGTTTGATTGTATTGGTGTGTGTGTATGTGATGCAATGTGGCAACGTTGGTTATACGGAATAACAAAACAGCATCAGAATGCGTGGTTTGGCAACGTTGCACGGCGGGCCGATAGATGGAAGCGGTCGCTCCAATATCTCTCTCCTATCTCCTTTTATATTATGGTATATATATATGTTATATGTACCTATATATATAGCCATATAATGTGTGGTATATATAGATATAGTACGTTGAATGTACAGCGAAAGCCAAAATAAAATGTTCACATTTCACACGCGAATTTCACAGGTTTTACTCGTTGGAATTTCGTCGAAATTAGCACGGGAGCACTGGGCATTTGTGCCGATTGATTTGGTTGTGTTTGATTAAAAATCGAAGTTAGTTTACATAATTAAAAACGTGTTGTTGTGAGTACGTGTTTTAAACGCGGTCGCTGCTTTGAAACTAAACAATGTTGCATGGGTCTGAAAAGCAAGCCAGCTTTGGACGGTGGCCACGCCCATGGGCCAATCGGCGCCGAGTATCAGTATTGACGTCAACCGAGTGGGTACGAGTCGGGGCGAGATGTGACGAAGGGACTGTGTGTGGCGTACGCAAGGTCCATTTTGTTCTCGGGCTTTTGTGAATTTGTGAAGGGAGACGCGCATTGTACATTGATTTTTTGAAACGGGGAATTTCTTCGGCGAGTTTTATAGTCGAGGCCGCCGTTTATAGTCCGTGGCGATGTGTGGGGTTTTTTTAGGTGAGGCCACCGGGTCGTTGGCGAGCCGATCGCGGATTGCCGCGGGATGGACGAGATATTGGGGATTTCCCTTCGGGGGGTGGTTTTTTCCCCTAATGCACTATCAAAGGGAGATTTTACGTAGAGTAAACAGCACACGAATTAATCCTGGAAATTCATTCTCATTCCACTCTTTCAAATCCCCTAAATTTGTTAAAATTTTAATATTTCCTCAATTCTTCAACCTTTATCTTTACTACCATTAAAAACTTTTTTTGGAAAAACCACTTTAAACACGTGAAAAACTCGATCAATCCATGGAATTTCATCCACGAATTTCTATCGAAATTCTTCTATTTTCTGTTTGAAATCACCGTTTTTTTCAAATTTTTTTTGAAAATTTGTTGTTTTGAACTTTTTATATCATTTTTTGTTCATGTAATGAACGAGATATTGAGGATTTTGCTTGAGGGGGTAGTTTTTTTCGCTTATACACCATCAACAAGAAATATTTTACTTACAATAAACAACACACAAATTAATCCTGGTAAATCTTTCTCGTTCCACACTCTTTTAAATGCACCAAATTTAAAATTTTTTTGTATTTCCTCAATTCTCTACCCTTTTCCTCTACGACCCTTAATAACTTTTTTTGAAAAATTTATTTTAAACATGTGAAACACTCGTTCAAATCCATGAAATATCAACCCGATTTTTATCTAAATTCATAGAATATTTTCTGTTTGAAATCATCGATTGTTTAAAAAAAAACATTTTTTAAACTTTTCATACTGTTTTTTGTAGATACCCTGTGCAACCCTTAAAAACTTGTTTATTTAAAATTAGTTTTAACCCGTCGAAAACCCGATCAATCATATGGAATTTCAACACGAATTTTTATCTTAATATATATTCGTCTATTCTTAAGTGTTTCAAATCACTGATTTTTTTTAGTTGTTTTGGAAATTTTCATACTGAACAACTTTTATATCAACCTATATTATAAAGAAAATTTGGAAAATCCCACATACCTGCCAATATAGCAATAAAGCAACTTTAAAATGACTCTTCGAAAACTTACCACAGGAATAATAAGTTACACCTCAAAGTTTTTCGTTTAAATACTAAAAACATTTTTAGAATTTGAATTTTTTAAGTTTTATTACTTATTAAAAAAATCTTCAGCTCTATGGTGATGGAACTTATTTTCCAAAAACGTAAGTCTTTAGGGTGGAATCTGATTTTTTCGGAAAGAAAATGCTTTTTTTATTTTGCATCGAATCTTTGATGATAAAAATAGCTAGAAATAAGCGAAAATAATAAGGTTTTTTTTTTCAAAACATAAAAATAAAGGATCAAAAAGGTCAACTCATAAAAGTTTTTTCCAAATTTATGGTTGAATGTGATAATTATAAGCCAATTACTATGTAGGCATTATATAAGATTTGGAATAACCCGTTTTAAACTGTTTAAAAGTCGAAAAATTCTAATAAAAAAACAATTAAAAATACATTTTTCTAAAGTAAAAATCCTTTTCTTTAAGACGGTAAAGTCAAATTTTCCAAAAAAGTGTATATCAAGGGTTTCATTCAATTTTTTGGGTAGGAAAGAGTTGCTATTTTGTCAACACAAAATATAAACGTTGACATCCAAAAAATTTGATTTGAACTGTTCAAATTTTCCTGCTTGGAAGAAAAATTAGATAAGTATTGAAAATATGGATTTATAAAAGTTTTAAAGACAAGGGTTTTTAGGCTTAAACCAAATAATGTGAGGATTGAAAAAAATAAAAAGGCAAGTTTATAAACATTTCCGACAACCTGCTAAAGAATCTATTTAAATATTAGAAAATTTGAATGAAAACAATTTGGGAAAAGTATTTTCCTATACTAAAAACCTTCATCTTTAAGATGATGATCTCAAAATTTCTAAAAATGTAAACCCTAAGGATTAGAACCATTTTTTTCGGGAAGGAAATCTTTAATATGTTGAACGTTATAATATCTATTAGGTTACAGGTACTTACTTAATCATTTAGGTTTAACAATGGCTAAAATAAATAAATTTTCCTGATTTTCCTTTAAGAAATGGAAATAATTTTGATATAATAATAAGAAAGGATAAATAATTTTGTTTTTTTTTTTTTTTAAATTAAGTATGGTCTTCATATTTTAACCTAGAAATATGCCGATTAAAACGAATAAGTTATGAATTTGAACAGTTGGAAAATCTATCAAAATGGTTGATGAAAATCTTTTGAAAATACTTTTTTTCTATGATAAAAACTTTATATTTATTGACTTATTTGAACTTATTACTTATTAAACTTATTTGAAAATGATGAGGGTAATTTTTCAAAAAAAAAAAAAATTATATCCAGGGCTGGATCTACCTAGGTAGGTAGGTAATGTTCTTAGAAAGAAAAAGTTTTGTTCCATATTCAACGTTGAAAGTTATAATATTTACCTTGATATCGAAGTACGGCCTGGACAAAATATTTTTTTCATATTTTTTAAAAAAAAAATGTAAGGGTATGTTGATATCTAGTAGATATCTGTGATCTTTTGTTTGGTCAAAATTTAAAAGAATATTTAAAAGATGGTTTTATAAGTGTTTGAAAGTCTCTTAAAAAATTGATTAAAAACTTGAAAATTTTAGCTAAATTTTTAGTTTTACGAAAATCAAGCATTTAAGTCGAAACTATGAGCGCCTAGTTAATATTCCCTTAGATATATGCGCATAACTTGGAAAACGACTTAAAAATTTAATTTTTTTTTCCCAAAATTTTAAAGAAAACATATAAGTACCTAACAGGAAGTTTTTTTTTATATTTCTACCTACGGTGATGCTTTTTTTAAATTAACAAATATTTATGGTAAAAAATAAAACATTTAACGCGGAAAATTTTAAATCCTTATTTACTTGGTTTTATTTCCATTTTTTTTACTGGTACGAAAACGGGCTGAAACTTCAAAAACTTTATTCAAATCGAAAATTTCAAAAATGTTATCATACTAGAAAAGATAAGATCTTTGCCTCAGTGAAGTTGGATTTTTGAAAAAACTTGAGTTTCATGATGATTTAAGGCCTTTTTGGGAGAGAAATTTCAAGGTAAAACGCCACGCGTTTGAGCGAAGGTTGGCGCAATACCAAACTCCATTGTTTTGGGATGAACTTAGCAAAAATTCCATTGAAAGAAAAGTTTTGTCCATGACCAAAAGGCCAAAAGCCCAATTTTGTATGACTAAAATTTTGTTTTCGGAAAAATCAAGTTAAGTTTGAAGACGCAAATAATTAAGCGTTTGCGTTATAGTAGGTATAATAACTATTGGTTTGTTCAAGTTCAATTTTTTGTAAACGAGTATATCCAAAGACTTCATCTTATTGCCGTCATGAGCAGCGGTCGCCAAACATTTTGAACTCATGGACCACAAATAGGATTTTTTAAGTGTTAAATTATTTAAAAAAAAACATTGATCAAAGATCATATAAAATCTAGTAGGTATCTTAATGAGAAATTTAAGACAACTATAACTTGAAAATTAAGTCAAATAGTAGTTTCCATAGTAACTCTATAGATTTAATTTATTTAAAGGAAGCCCTTTTTACAAAAACCATGCAAATTTAACATCGACATTCATTCGAAAAATTTTTTTATGAAAACAATGAAACAAATCTCATATTAAAATCATTTTAGGTATAAGTTCTTAGTCGAGAGTTATTAGTAGATACTTAAGTATTCATTAATGTAATCATTTAGAATTTAGATCCACCATAAAAAGGTTCTTCTCGTCGCTCACGATTTACTTCTACGCATAACTATAACCTCCGAACAACTTTGTATTTTATTTTACAGATAGATAATTACGTCAATTCTTCTCCATATCTTCGTAACGTTGTACTTTTTGCGCTTAAAAACTGGAATATAATACAAAAGACATACAGACACAAGAAAAAGCCAGATGTTAAAAACCGGCCAAATGCCTCATAATGGGGGCCTCATTTGCGAAACTCGACGTTAAGAATTCGGCGACAATAAGAAAAACTTCCCCTTGAATTCCTCCACATCATCGTTTTTAACTAAAATTTGTACAACGCTACTTATTATATAAATAAATACAATACAAAATTAGTGTCAATATACTATATCATACTTATACAAATTTTAAGATTTTAAAGGCGAATTAAAACTAGAAAAACTCAAGTATAGACGAAATTCAAAAAATGATTTCAAGAGCTTTGATTAATATAGTAAAATATAACCTCTCCCTATTAATTATTTTTTATATACCTAGGTATCTAACAGTAGATAAGTAGTAGGTAAAATATTGCGTTTCTAAATTAGAGCTTTATTAGCTTGTTTTTATTTTACTTAGGCGTTAAAGAGGAGATCGTAAGAAACTTGGATGTTAAATACTGCGAAATTGTAAAAACCCCCTATTTTATCGAAATGGAAATAGGTATAGCCATATAGGTATTTATTACACAAACATTAGGTACGAAATTATACCTACCTATATCGCATTCACGCCAGTGGTGATTTTTCAAAAACACATATTTAATTCAAATTTTCCTCTTCTCTTTTCCATAAATATTTATACATATAGGGAAGCATTCATTAGTTACGCGAGGCGGTTTTTGGGATTTTCAACCTCACCTTCCCCCTGGTGATATGTCGTGAGATTTGGCATAACCCCCCCCATTCTCCAATCTCACTAAGATTGGTCAAAACCCCTCTTAAAGCTACGATAACAGATTTAAAACTGTTTCCTTTTGACATTGACTTTGGGAACTTTGTAATACAATCGCTGAATTTCACTATACACAAGTGGCCTGCTTTGCAAGACGGAAGACATGATTAGGTACCTATGTCCAACGTTTAGACGTTTAAAACGTTTAGAAAAATTTTGCTTAGTTTTAAAATTTGTACCTACTCGGAAAAGTTCTACCTATAAGTAGGTAAATACCCGAGTCCGAGTAGGTATATATACCCAAAAACTTGATTAATCTGAGTCGAGTCGAGTAGGAAACTATACAGAAACTTCCAGTTAGCTCTGCTAACGTTCCATTTTAAAATCAACAATTTTCTAACAAAAGAACACGTCACTCTTGTTGTATTAGCAATTGTACCTAGGTATAAGTATATAGGACAACCCGGATACTTCCGGGAAAATTTAAAGTCCTATTGGGCAGTGTGAACAAATGAAATATAAGAAAAAATATCTGCTGCGACGTGTCACAGTATCTACTTTCTATTACATGACAATCACTGTTGGTTAAAAGAACATAAATAAAGCTCACGGCTGGATAAAAAAAAGTATAAATAGAATAATATTTAAATAGAACTGTATGCATAGAGTCTCCATAATTTGTAGCTGTAGGTATAGGTAGGTACGTATATACGAACTCCCGCCCTTAACCCTAGAACCGAAAGAAGCCAAATACAGGGACAGACCATGAGCAAATGACAAGAGCGGTGGCAAAGCTCGACAATTGGGCGGTGGACGTCAGAGCTTATACCTGTTCTGACGGTATGCACAGAATGTCACCACGTGGAGACCAATTTCTATTTCACCCAGTTTCTCACTGGTCAGGGCCTGTTCAAAGAGTACCTCTACCGAATGAGACCGCGGAACAGTTCATTCTGTTCGTACTGTAGAGACGAAGTTGATGAATCGCGACACACTGAGAGCGAAGTAACACGTGGAAAGCACTAGGAGTAGTACCAAGCCCGAACAGCATTATAAAAGTAATCGCTGGTTCAGAAAACTACTGGATGGTAATGATGAAATATACGGAGGACGTCCTGACGGCTAAAAAAGTCGAAGAACGCACAGTGAGCGCATATAGCCGTGCGACCAGGGTCAGACTGAAGTAATGCGAAAGCAGTTTCCGGTCTGACCTCCTTCCACACCGAAGGGCAATAAGAGGATTGTTTTTAGTGGGTAAAAATCCTACACTACCAACACCATCTTCAATTTCATCCCTGTTGGTTTCTTTTGAAGATTTTTTCAACCTTTACAATTAAAAAAAAAACCTAGAACCGTACTCATTTGAATTTTTCGAGGAAAAAGTTTCAAGTAAAAGTTGTAGGCGTTAATGAGTTTAAGAACTATAGCAAGTTTAAAGAAAATCGTTAGAGCCGTTTTTGAAAAAAAAAAACTCAAAAACCCATAGAGTAAAGTATATGTGGGCTTCCTGTGAACCGATTTCAACCAAAAGGTTCGTGGCATAACTAGATGTACCTACCTAATATGAAGGTAAAATTCCAAGTTTAGTGAAATTCGGATAAAACTTTCGATATCGCTGTCACACACAGACCTTTTTCTAAAAACACATTTTATTGGATTCAGGGATTCAATTGACCCGATTACGATATAATATGTAAGTACTTCCTTTACTATATAGGTACTTACTTACAGTAAAAGAAAGTAAAAATTTGTGGTAATTTTGTATTTACTAACGTTAGTGGGCCTCCATGAGGACGGGGACTCATCATCAAAAATTGGACATAAAAAGTATACATTAAAGTTAGATAAAACTTTCGTAATCATATTATATATAGGTAGATATATAGTTACTGAACTTATAGAAATAGCATTTTTTGTAAATTTTCTATCCTCATAAATTATCAAAATGGCACCAAACTGTATTTGAACTCGAGTACTAATTACCTAAGTTTGTTCACGTCACTGCCTTGAAAGTCTCCATTGACTATTATAATAATGGATCCTAACAAAAAATAAAAAAAGTATTGGTACGTACTACAAAATGAAGAACAGTAAAAATCAGGTTTTAGACAAACATTTTAACCTTTTTATTTATTAAAAAGAAAGAAACGGGTCCTTGAAAATATTTATAATCAATGGTCGAGTATAAACTTCATGATTTGTTCAACATTTTAACACAGTTTGTCCTTCATTCATATTTCAATAGTCATAGATATTTGATAACAAAATTTTCATTGAATTAAACAATCGAAATTTTAATTTCATATCGATTAGATATTAAGAAATTCACACAATAATTAAAATTTCTCTATTATCTAAGTATATTACATATCGAATATTATTGCTCTTTGAATGACTCAGATGATTTCAGATAAAACTCTTACGATTGTACCAAAAGTCAAAAGTTATCAACATATATTTTATGAATATAATGACTCATCCGAATATTTGATACTCAATCATTTTTCTCATATTCCCAGTTTTAAGTTACACATTTTATTTAAAAATTGAGCTATCATATTTTATGAGTGTTGCATACAAATATACCTTCTACCTAATTAAAATCAATTTTAATTAAAAAAGGCCGTCGATGTATAATAAATGAGCTAATGAGCAATATGAATATTGATAATTACTTTCAACATTTTTTTTTTTTTTTTTTTTTTTTTTAATTCGTTTTACCATCTACCTATGGTACTCAGCTTCAATGATTACTAAGTAAGTTAAACGATTTTTGAAGTGAAACTTCTTTAGGTCTGGTAAGAAAAAGAGATGAGCAGTGTTGTTTTTTGAATGACAGAAGCAAAAAGAACTTAGGCAAGTCTATGATGTTATAATTAAACGATTTTAATCGGCTGAATTTAATACCTATATCTAAATCTATAATTCCTGAGGTACAGTGGCGGAACTACAAATTTTAGGCCCCCCCGCAAAAAAAAATTAGATCAGCCCCAAACCTTATATGAATTTTTGCTTTTCGTATCTATAGCGTCTTATATTTTAATTTAGCACCGATTTTCTTGCGAAAGGTCCTTGAGGTCTAGAAGAGTTAGCAGATATTATCATTTTTTTCATATCAGGTGTAATATTTTCTTTTAAAAATTAGCATTGTCCGTTAAGAATAACGACAGTTTCTTAATATCGTAACATATTCGTAACATGGTCGAAATCCATGGTATTTTCATCGTTATTCAAATCAATTGCCGTACTGCTTCTGCTATTAACATGTTCAAATTGCCCTTCATCTCTAGGTGTAGTACCTACCTTGATTTTTTAGTTTTAAGTCAGTTGGATTAATTTTATTGCTATAGACTTGTTCAAACACCTCTTCATATATTTAGAAGTACTTTGATTTTCTGTGATCGTAGCAAACGATTTATGAAAACGGGATAGTTTTGGTATTTTTTCTAAACGTTCCTGTTCCTTTTTCAATTTGTCTTTTTTACTGCACACTCTCTACAGCACCATTAATACTATTTTCTCAAAATTTTTGCCGCCACCCCCCAAAGCTTTGGACCCCCCGCGTCGCGGGGTCTAGCGATATGGTAGTTCCGCCACTGCTGAGGTACCTAGTCTTATACATTTTTGAAAACTAGCTATGTTTTATAGTAAGTATTATTGATATTTTTACTTTCTTTTACTACTATATAGATAGTAAAGGAAGTATTGTAATCGGGTCGAATTTTCGAATTCGAGCTTTCACCGGAAATACATGTTTTGAGGTCCCCTGAGTCCAAAAAAATGGTTTTTAGAAACATGTCTGTGTGTGTGTCTGTGTGTCTGTGTGTCTGTGTGTCTGTGTGTCTGTGTGTGACAGCCATATCGTATCGAAAGCTTTATCCGAATTTCACCAAATTTGGAATCTAGCCTCCATATTATACCTAGTTGTGCCGCGAAGCTTTTGGTTGAAATCGGTTAACCGAAAGCTCTACTTTACTCTTGGCGTTTTTGAGCTTTTTCAATTTTTTTCAAAAACGGCTCCAACGATTTTATCTAAACTTTCTATAGTTCTTAGACTCATTAGTGGCTACAACTTTTATTTGAAACTTTTTCCTGGGAAAATTCGAATAAGGGCGGTTCTGGGATGAAGGTTGGGAATTCGTGTATATACATATAGCCCTATAGGTTGTATGCATATAGTACTGTTTATATGTATTGTTACAAAGTGCTTATATTTGTTTTAACTAACAGCGAGTATTTTCATAAATGTAAAAGAAAGTAGTGTGACGCCTCGCACCAGATATTTAATTTAGTTTTTAAAACATGCTGATAATGTTTTAAAGTTAGTTTAAGGTATTTGTCGGGACGTCTTTTTCTTAAATCGTACCACACCATGATCCAATGCTTAAAGTTCCAAAAGTGGGAGTACATGACGCTAATGTAGAATTTCGCAAAGATGATAATATTTATTATTGTCCTAATTGTATTTCAATTAAGATTAGGATTTTTATATTGTATTGTATACCTATTAAACTTAAATTAAAAAAAAAATTACAGTTTCTCTTTTGCTTTTTTTGTATCTTTTTAACTCAACACATGAGGTACGATTTTGAAAACTGGCTGGTATCATTTAGGATACCGGGTGCCTAAATCGTACTGTTTGCATGGTCTTACAGAAGTATCCATATTACAATTATCTATTAATAAATAATTAAAAAATTATATTAAATTGCAACTTAAATAGTTAATGCATAGATGCAAAACATAATATTTACTAAAGTCCATACTTAAGAATATGTAAACTGCCTTCGAAATTAAGTGGTACGCATTTGGCAACTCTCCTTCACATCAAGTATTGATCATAAACAATTATACACGGAAAAAATGTGTTGTAGTTTTAACAACATTCCTTTTTAATTTTACAACATTAACTAGTAGATATTATGTAGGATGACACCACGTGTGATAACGTTATCAGTTAAATGTAATTAAAAACCTGTAGTATTATTTACAATATGAACTAGTAAAAATGTAGTTGAATTTTTGACACTTGCAATTATTTGTCAAAATTATTGGTTATGTTGTACATGCGCAAACGTCAAAATTTGTTAACTGTACAACACTCAGCAGTTGTAACAGCTACATATATGTATTACACTATGGTAGTAAAAAGTACTATATGTTAGAGCTGAATACAACACAGTGTGTTATCTAATGTTACATTTGTGGTTATAGTGAACACAAAGTGCAGTAAACATATTACTAGTTTAGTGTTGTAAATTTTATACCACTATTTTTTTCCGTGTAGCATTGAAAAGTATGATATCTAATATGTTATGTTATTACCGATAGAAAATTAGATAAACGATTAACTTAGGTTTATCCGGGTAAACTCCGTGATACCCAGGAAACATGGATAAAGTTCAAAATATACCTGTTTAAAATTGTAGATACTTATAGGTACTACGTTTCGGGCTTTACCCGAGGAATTAAAGCGCGTTTGGTCCGCTTTCCATTGGTTAAACTAAGATGCAGGATTTGTTAAACAAAAAGAGCGAAGAACCAATTTTTTGTGTTCTATAAGTACCTACCTGAAGTAAAAAATTAAACCTTTATAAGTTATATACCATGATCATTCGAAGATTGGTTGGTACAATTAAAAAAGGAAATTAGATAAGATATGACTTGAAAATTCTTAGTCTTTAATGTACCTATTATTATTAAATATTTACGATTAGAAAAAAAATAAAAACCAAACTCTTAAAAATGATAACAATCTTGCTCTTCTCTCCCTTCTTATAAGTCACGTGATTAAATACCGCACCTTAGGTATTTTTGGAAAATGTCAGTTTTTGATATACCTAATTACCTACTTATACCTACCTAAAAGAAAATTATTTTCATAAATATCTCTAAAAATTACTGAAACCAAAAAATTTCTTTTTTCTATTCGTTAACTATATTCATTAATTTTGAAAGTCAAAAATTGTAAATAACCGAAAGACGTGTCACTTCTTCACCAAAAATTTAATTTTCTGTTAAAACACGTGGTTTAAAAGAAAGTTTTTCGTTCTAATTTCTGGTCATTATCTAAGTATATGGTTTCTTTTGTGTGATCGAAAAGATGCTCTCCGATGCTCTTTTCAAAAGCGATTACGACTGAGAGATAAAAGTTTCGAAACTGTTCAAAAGATTTATGAAGACCACAGAGATTGGTCTGAGGATGTCGCAAATCTCGACCCAAATTGGATCTTTATTGCCCATACAATAAAATAAAGGCGTGTTTTCCTCATCGTAAAACATCGTCGATCTCAAGTTATAGTTTCGATCACTTCATGTCATAATTTATATAAGCTTTTGAAAACTTTTAAATAATCATTTCGCTTGTGCTTTTAGTGGTCATTTTAGACAGTCGTGCATATGAAACTTCATATCACATGAAACTTAAATTCTAAAGTGGAAAGATATGTGAAAAGCGGCGCTTTTACAGAGATTTTCATTATTTTCTTAACTTATAAGAAATGCATACCTACTTATATGTTAGGTACTTAATTCATTGATATTATTGTGACGGTATTTGAAACATATTTTTGGGAATATATTTTGCAATTTTCTAATATTTTCCTTGAAAAGCCAAGAAAATATTAGTAGCCGCGCAATGTATCTATGGCTAGGTAAACCACCATATTAAACTGAGAAGTTTGTATGAGGCCAAAATTTTCATTTCATTGATTTATTTTTTTTACACGTGCTTTTCTCGGTAAACCTCAAATTCCTTAAAAAATTGAAATTTTTTTTCGAAGGGTGTGAAAAAAAAACAAGAATTTGTTATTTTTATTTTTCAATAAAATAACTTTAAACAAAGGTATTGTTAACAATTTGTATAGGTAGAGATTCGTCTATAGTTTAAGATTTTTGAAAGGAATTGTGCTTGATATTTTGACTTGTAATTGAAATAACTTGTAAAATGCTTGACTTAAGTATTTGATATAGGTATACCTACCTACTTAAATATTAATATTTTTTTTTGATTTTAATTCAAATTTAAGTAAGTAGCTTGAAAATCAAGTTGAGTATTGTGAATCACTATCGTGAAACACAAAACACAAAAAAACATCAAACGCTGAACTGTAGTTTTTAAACAGATTATTTATGTCGTTTAATTTAAATAACATCAGATTGAACTCAGTTCAAGGTTGAAACAAAACTGTAAACTCAAACTATTTGTTGAACGGAAGTTTAAACTAAAAGTGGAGTTTAAACGTCCACTGTGAAACAGTCTTGACTGCCCGAGTCGAAATTTCAGACCTCTTTTGGCCCTAAAATGGTACTTTTAACCTCTTTTGGACCTCCAAAGAGTAAAATGAGCCTCATATAGACCTAAACGATTCGATCATTTTCATTTTAACCAACATGAAATTTTTATTATATTTTGTGAACATATCGTCTCGTCCTAAAAAAAGGTTTATGATCATAAAACATAAAATATGGTTGTAAATTTCCTTTTTTATACAATACCTATTGCAAATAGTATTTACTAATAACACAAACTTTTGATCTCTCTCTCTCTCTCTCTCTCCTATACTTAGATGCTTAATATAATATTGTGTATTCTGGTATCCATTACTGGTTTGATCCTTAATCCTGTTCACTCTTGTTAATTTTTACTCAGCTTTAGTCTCTTGTTAACCGTTTGAGTGCTACACGAGGTATTATACAACAATTGAATAAACTTATTTCACTATTTGATTATTTTTCAATATTGTCTATATCAAAAGGCCTAAAAGTGTAAATGTAAAAAATTTAAAAATGAAAAAACAAAACCGAGTTTGAAAGAAAAAGTGTGAAAAAATTTGCTTTAATGTATTATCTTGAAAGTAATCAGAGAGATGTTATACAATTAAATAAAATTTCTAAAGAAATACACATGGTTGGGTATATTGTGGATTATAATAAAAGGAAATCCTGGAAAAAAATGATGATAATGGCGACAATAAAGGAGCTGGTAAACAAGGACAAGGAAATTAAGAACTAAGAGCTGATATTTGTAATATTCTTATTACTTTTAAATTTATCGCTTAAATTAATGAAACTTGTATATTTAATGAATAAAAAGAAAACAAAATATTAAAATAAAAATCTTATTCTTTTTGAATAAAAAACCCTAACAATAAAACAATAAAAGAGAGTGACAAAGAAAGAGTGGAGAAAAGAGAGAGAGAGAGGTTCATTTGAAGTTTTTGCTGTCAACCTCTTTTGGGCCTAAACATGGTATTTTGTCCGATAAATGCCACTTGTAGGTTCAAAAGAGGTCTCAAATGCAAATGATCATGTTTCAATCTACTTGAACCCAGATTTTTAGGTCTAAAGTAGGTCTAAAATTTCGACTCGGGAAAGTAAGTAGGTATATAGTTAGAACAAATTTAAACAAACATTTTGGCGCCAAAGCATTTTTGAGCTCTTAATATCAATATTAAGGTTTGTCTCAATCAATTTTTTCATTTAAATAACAGAAAATTTTATTTTCTTTTTTTGAATTTTCATAACTTTGGAACACTTCATTGAAACAACAATCCAAAAAAAGGGTTTTAAAGGCAATTTTACGCTCTACAAAAAAGATCTTGGCAACAAAATTCCTCAAATCAACCATTTCAAAGATATCAGCGTTTAAAAATTAGAACACTATAATTGAAAGTTTTTAAATTTTCCAATTTTGTTCCAAGAACCTTTTTGTAGAGCGTGCTTTAATTAAATCCCTTTTCTCGGATTGTTGTTACAATGAAGTGTTCCAAAGTAATAAAGGTGTTTACAAATGAAAAATTGAGGCACCTTAGATAATATTGATTATTGATATTAAAAGCATGTTTAAGTACCAACATTTTTGTTTTAATATATAGGTACCTATAGGTTCCTACAGTTAAATCTCAATATAACGAACCAATTGGGGAGAGGAGGAACTCGTTAAAGCCGAAAGTCCATAACATAAAAATAGGCTTAAAATAAACCAAAAAACATTTTGTTGAAAATGTGTAACTAGCTGCATAGTAATTAGACGTTGCTATTTGATATCAACATATAAGCTTTTGGTTGTCCTGTTTTGAAAAACGAATGAAGTTTTTTTTTTTCATTTATTTAAGGTCGCATCAACTGCTATGGTCATTAGCGACCGTCGAATCCAAAAACCCAGAAAAAAATCTGGGTTTTCATTGGGATTCGAACCCAGGACCACTGGTGTATAAGTCTAACAACTATCTAGCCACTAAGTGACCTGAATGAAGTTTTGTTTCCACTTAGAAGTTTTCTGTTTTTTTTTTTTGTTTTTTTATTTTTTATAAACAACCTTCTAAAATTACGAAAAGCGTATCATATATAGTTCAGCTTCGTTATCTATTATGGGATCCACACACGTTGAGATCTGCATCGCCACTTGCATCGCATAAGGTGGCGATGGATGCATCTGAGATTTATAAGCATGTTGTTTCAACTGTTCTTACACGTCATACATATATCAGTTTATTCACAACTTTTATATTTTAGCAGCATGATACCTCATAGTGAGACCACACACGTTGCAACTTGTATCAGCTGCATGAGATCTGCATCGGGCTTACAGTACAGCGATGCAAAGAGCGAAACCCGCTGATACCGATGCAGCGATACTGAGACCGGCCCATACATGTTGAGATCTGCATCGCGATACTGATGCATGAGATAAGTGGCAATGCAGATCTCAACGTGTGTGGAGCCCATAACGAAAAGGTAAAAAATGTTATTTGATCATCGGGATGTGATTTTATCAGTAGTAACTTCATTTTTGGCAGTGTTATTTCTTATTCTTCGGTATTTTCACCCTATCATCCTCATTTTTTAGGTTCATTAACTTCATCAATCATTTCACTTTCAGTCATGATATTTTACCCAGAGTGACCTTGTCTACTTTCTATAGCTATTGTAAAAAAATTTCCATTTGACCGGATTTTTGTCCGATATATCCGAAGTCCGTTAAATAGACGTCTTTTATATCGAGGTTTCACTGTACTATCAATTTTTGTACTCCAAAAGAATTTTTATTTTCTTTTTGAAATACCCTGAAAAACAGCTGATGAGAGAAAAACTTAAGATTTATGTATATTTATAAGATCAGAGTAGTGAATGTTGAAACGGTTTAAAAAAATAACAATGGCAATGAGCGTAATTATATTACATAAACGCGTTTTGGAACACAGGATGATTAAAACGTCTGTTTTCTATCCATATTCTGTGACATGACTAAGAGACGACTAAGTGCATTTTGGTGGGGTTGTGAAATTTGGCGACGAGGGTGAAGGAAGCGAAGGAAAAAAAATGAGATTGTGTGCAATCTATTTGATGAGGGGTTGCAACTTTAATTCACCCTCGTAGGTTGTATCGACCATTCAGGTCGTAGTTATTGCCTGACGTGCAATTTTCCCTTACGCACAGTCCGTCTGGCGGTCCGTCTCGACGCTTTTCTTAACGCAAAATAACACCAAGTCAACGTACATTTGAACGAAAAGAAAATAAATTTGTTAAAAATAGATTTTTTCCATTGCGTCAACGTCGACCTTTTCTTGTGTGGCGCCCGTTTTTATTTCTTTGTGTGACTAACATCGACGCTTCTTTGTGTCACAAAAAACAATTGGTACACCGTTATTTCATCGTATTTGAAATTTTTATCATGAGACTCGATCATGCGACCTTTTTTGAGGGAAAAAAACGTCACAAAGCCTTGACTCAAAATATTTTTTAACGTTTCGCCTCATTTCTTATACAGTAGATAAATGTGTTAAGTAGCTACTCAAATAATGTAGGTAACGTCAATGTTTATTATGAAAAAAAAATTTTTCAATACTAAATAAGTAAAAATAGACGGACGAGGGTTATTTTAGGTCGTTTCAAAGTCGATTTTATGCTCATTTGCATGATCGTAAAATTTGAATTGATTCAAGAAACGAATTTCCGTTGTGTATTTACCTATTTAACTCTATATCTATTACACCATATCTAAGATGGACATACCTGGGTAATAAAAAAATAACAAGGAGATTATTTCCGTTTTTTTTTTAATTTTTTTCCATTTTTAATTAATAGGCTCTAATTAATTGTCTTGAATAAATTATAAATTAATTAAATCGGTTGAATTTTATTTGAAATTTAAGATATTTTAATTTACCTACATGAAAAAATTAAAAATTTAGTAGAAAATAGTATCTACCTATGCTCTTCATTGAGTCGAGTGAAAGGGTTTTTTATGGTTGGATTTCGGAAAGCTTGAACTTGATTGGATCATATATCGATATGTTACAAAACTTTTTGGGTACTTGATTTTATTGCTTGGTTCATTATTGTCATAACAATGAATATTTGTAATCGAGCGGAACGAAATATTTTAAGTACCTAATATTTTAATCTGTTCTACAAGAAATATCTTATAGTTCAAGCGGCGACTGTCAAAAAGGTGGTCATCCAGTATAAAGATACAAAAATATACATTTTTGCTTTTTGGATGCTAGTTAAATCAGTGATTCCCAAAGTGTAAGCCGTCCCCGGGGAGCCGCGGTCTCGGCATAAGGGCGCCGCGAAATATTCCATTAGATTGCAGTTACGCTGGATGCGATTTTTGACGAACACAGAGCTGACGAATAGCGACGCGGGGAGGCCAAAGCTTTGGGGGGCCCGAAAATTTTGAGAAAATTAGTATATACTAGTGGTGCTGCAGAGAGGGTGCAGTAAAAAAGAGAAATTGAAAAAGGAACAGAAACGTTTAGCAAAAATACCAAAACTATCCCGTTTTCTTAAATCGTTTGCTACGATCACAGAAAATCAAAGTACTTCTAAAGATGAACAAGTTTATAGCGAAAAAATTAATGCAACTGACTTAAAACTAAAAAATCAAGGTACTACACCTAGAGATAAAGTGCTATTTGAACATGTTGATAGCAGCTAAGCAGTACGGCAATTGATTTGAATAACGATGAAAATACCATGGATGTCGACCAAGATGTTACGAATAAGGATATGCTAATGCTAATTGCTAAAATGCTAATTTTCAAAACAAAATATTACACGTGATATGAAAAAAATGATAATATCTGCAAACTCCTCTAGACCTCAAGGGCCTTTTAAGAAGAACCTTTCGCAAGAAAATCGGTGCTAAATTAAAATATGGGACGCTAGATACAAAAAGCAATAATTCTTAAAGTTGATGGCCGATCTAATTTTTTTGCGGGGGGGGGCCTAAAATTTGTAGTTCCGTCACTGGTCAGAACATGGTGGTTACACTGTTTGCGAATTTTGAATATCAGTAGGTAGGTCTTTTTTAATACAATTAATGGTCGCTATCCAAACAGGATATACTTAGGTAGGTATAGATATATACGTAGATATGGCTGTTCGTCAGAACGGATGCGAAAAAACAAACTACAATAATTTGAACGGTGGAAACGTTTTGACGTGTTCGTGCGTGTTCTGACAAATCAGTATATCATATCTATAGAGTATATACTATATAACCACTTTCTTTTCCACTGCATAGTTTGATTGTTTTGCCGGATTTGTCAGATCTGTGTTCGTCAGAATTCACATACAGTGCAACCGTAGCCTTTAACAATTTGGAAAAATACGCAAAATTCGTTTTAATTTATTTTTAAACTAAGCTAACCACATTATAGTGCACTTATTAACTGCATGTCGAATCCTTAATGACTGCATTAGGACACACGATCAGCCGCTGCAATCAAGATCATGGTGATTGTCTTATAGTCTCAATATATGGATATTACTTACCGAAACAGTTAAAATTAGATATTTTATGTTCTCCAAAGGAAAATATTATCCGTTTTTGATTTTTTTATGTTAAATGGGTACCTACTTAATCGATTTTAAAAATGTAGGTAATTTTTTCAATTTCTCAAGAAATTCAAACGTTTTGGAAAAAATCTGATGTATAATAGGGGAGCCAATTTTTAATGAATAATATTGGATTATATATGTTAAAATTTTAATTAGTGATTTTTTTGAACTCTAATATCTTTTAAATGAATGATTTGAAGAACTTTAATCTAAAGACCTTTTTTGTAGAACGTGTAATTTTATTTAAATCCCTTCGTTCAAGTTGTTTTTATATAATGTTCCAAAGTTATGAAAATTCTAAAATAACATTTTCTGTGTGATTTAAATGGAAAATGAAAAAATGGATTGAGACAACATTAAGATTGATATTAAGAGCTTGTTTTGACGCCCATGTTTTTGTTTTAACTAAAACCAATCTTTGGACAATCAAGTTCTTCAGATCAACCGTTTGAAAGATATCGAAGTTCAAAAAAATCACTCATTAAAAATTTTAATATCTATTAAAAATCGTTTTTATAATTATAAATTAAAAATTAGATCTAGCAATATCCATATTTGCAGCGTTTCGCTTTTATTTTAAAAGCTTCTCCGGATCAGGCCCGAATTTGAGTGCCATTGATTTTTGCTCGTATATGCTTAAAAATGCCAACGAAATCTTTTTTTTTTGGATGCCATTTAATTCAATAGTAATAAAATACAAAGAAAATTAGAAAAATATCTTTCCCAAATCCTTTTTATATTGTAATTACTAATAACATTATAATTTGAACTATATATAACACTTAGAAAGATAAAAAATACCGTTCATACACGAGCGCGATCGCGCTCGTTGGTACTCTAAGGGTTAAGGTGATTGGAGCGATTTGACCCAGTTGGGCCCCGCTATTGAAGGGGCCCCGCATCACCACCAAAATTAATAAAAAGTTATTTTTCGAAATTTTTTGAAAGCAAATTTTTAATACCTAAAAGAACTTAATGTTTGCGATATCAGGTGGGGATTACCGGAATTACGATACTAAATAGGTGAATTTTATTATACTCTTTTCGAAATTACAGAAATTTTCGAAGATCCACAAACTAAAAGCGAAACAGAATCTCTTGCAAATGCAACAAAATACTATAAATTTTTAGTATCAATGGTTTTTTAGTACGATTTACTGTTCCAAGTAAGCAAGGAACCTCAAAGTAAATCTGTAGATGTACCTACTCGTAGCCATTGCAGTTTTTTAATTTGAAAAACTTTTAAAATGGATTTAAGCGACTACCTATACAGAAATACTGGGATTCGAACAAGTTTTGGTTCAAGCAAAAACTCTTGCAGAAGATTTGGAAATATTTACAAAATTTTGAAACAAAAGGCTTCGAAAAGAAAGAAGCATTTTAATTTT
Organism: Sisyra nigra; assembly: GCA_958496155.1. Lineage (NCBI taxonomy): Eukaryota > Metazoa > Arthropoda > Insecta > Neuroptera > Sisyridae > Sisyra > Sisyra nigra. The sequence continues at coordinate 15,951,709 of OY292318.1, forward strand.
GAAGGCGATGGTGAGTCTATTGTAGACCCGATAAACTCATATAAGAAATTGTTACTATCGTATGAAGGGTCCCGCAAAAATATCCAATCGGGCCCGCACTTATTAGATCCAGACCTGCCCCGGGCTCTGTGTACAAATACATAACTTCCATCGTCGTTCGTTGTCTCTGTCTTTATTCGTTACAGATTGTTAATTTTTACAATAAAACAACAATAAAGAACAATGCGAATTTTTGTATAAAAAAATTAAATGGCCCAAGGGTTTATATATATTTACCTACCTTTTACTGTTTCAAATAATGCGTAGTTTCTGAGGCATAAGTAAGTTAGTGTTAAAAACCGAAAAATATGTTTATTAGACAGTTTCAATGGAAACAATGTTTAACGCAAGTTACATTTGACAATCTCAGTAAAACGGGGGTAGATCTTCTAACAGGAGTCATAAATATAATGAATCTACGTAACTTTATTTAAAATTGTCAGCGTTCCTGTACAGTATGTACTTGATTTCTTTATGACACTAACATATTTTTGTTCTTTTACAGGTCTGATGCGAAATGTTCTTTAACTGTACAGCACCTATAAAGTAAGTTTTTCAATATCCAATAATCTTTATCTTTATAAATCAGTGGCGACTCTCGATGAAAGTTTTGAGGATAAGCAAAGCAGTTTAACGGTCATAAAGACTTCGGACCATTTTATTATTTATTTAGTTAACATTTTTTGTTTGTTTTAAATTTGTAAAATAAATGTAACTTATAGTTTTGTTCGAGGAGGCTACCTTTCTTTCATAGATAAGCCGTCACTGATATGAACCAGAGGTGTTACGAATATTCGCATTGATAATCGCCTCAACTCTCGCGCATTTGCATGTATCAATGTGAATATTAGTTTATGAATATGAATATGCGTAGGTATATAAGAAAAAATTTGAATAGGTACTAATTATAGCTGCGCTTACTTTTACATTAAAAATAATAATTAATTAAAATGACGGTTAAAACCAAAATTAAGTGCTTTTCTAAATACTCGCATTCAAACATGCACTGATAAAAAGAAATCATCGTGCCAACTTGGTTTGCATTGAGTCAAATACGCCATGTAATTGGATACGGCGAAACACAGTACGACTTAGGCTTCACTACAGCGTGTACTTGAGGGGAATTTTTGACTCAACTACATGACGGATTTGACGAGACATCTTATGCAACTAAGTCAAAAATATATATGATTGATTGAATTTAATAAGAATTTGTCTGACTAAATTAGTTTGCTACATCGGAAGTGGTTGGGTTTAAAATTAATTAAAAATAAAATATTGTCATTTATTCAATCTTCAATTTATTGATACCATTTTTATGATATATTATAATTATTATGATTACATTAATCCTTAAAAAAAAAACATTATTTTTCAAATATATATAAAAACTAGCTGGTCGCCGCCCGCTTCGCTGAGCGTATATAAATTATACTGACTGAATAATAGAAACTTTGATTCATAGAAAGTTCATGAAAATCAGATAAACTACTTTTCCAGGAAGATATTCTATAAAGCTATTTAGAAGAGCTATCTTATTGGTTCTATACGTTTTTATGAATATTATAAAATACCTATACTTGTGTTCCTTAAGTAGCAATACAATTCGAAAATGTTGAATGTATTATATATTTAACTGAGTTTTTCACCAAGTTCAAATTTTTCAATAGTAATTTAACACGTTTATTTCTAAACATTATATACATTCAAAAATTAACAATGAAAGAAGTTTCAATGTTTCAAAAATTTTCATTATTAATTTATCGATGTTATTGGATGTTAAAGTAAAAATCATATTTTGCTATTGAAATTGTAGTTTTTATTTAAACTTTTTTGGAATGATTGTGTTAAAACGTTATTTCACGAACTTTAGGGAAAGCTTTTTTAAACACACGATTCCTGCAGGATAAGTACAATTGTTATGCTATCTTTTGAGAATCGTGCATTATTCTAACATACGAATTAATAATCTATATTTTTCTCTAACCTTTCAACTACCCTATTACAAAAAATCATGTCAATCTTTTGCTCTATGACAAACAAAAACATATTTATCCCACGGGAGTAGTACATTTTTCCAGGATAAAAAAGAGATCAGGCCTTCTTGAGGATAATGCGTTAGAACTCTATTTCACGTACTTTAACGAAACTTCTATTAAATACATGGTTTCTGTAAGATACAATTGTCTTGTTATCCCACGGGAAGAGTACAATTATGTCGATTTTTTGCTCTATGAAAAATAAAAACGTATCTAGCCCACGGGCTGGTACATTTTTCCTGGATAAAAGGTAGACCAATCTTTCTTGAGGAAAATTCCTTAAAACGCTTATTCATGAACTTTGACGAAACTTCTTTTAAATACTCAGTTCCTGACGGATACCATTGTTATCCTATCCTACGAGAACTGTGCTATATTCTGACATAAAAGGTAGCCTATTTTTATTCTTTGATTCTCAATTAACCACCTCATTGTAAGAAATTATGGTAATCTTTTGCTCTGTGAAAAAGAAAAACATATCTATCCTACGGGAACCGCACATTTTTTCTGGATAAAAATAAGACTGTAGGATAAGAAAATTATTTTTTGCCTTGAGGACCTTATGAGTTATTACTATTAATATATTATAATCAGCTAAAAACGTTTTGTTTCAGCATGATTTTTCTTTCGACCAGTTTTTCTATGTTCCCGTTGAAATGAGAAATTTTTCCGAAATAAAACGTATTGTAGATAATGATTCACATATTTAGCTATCATCGGTTATAGCGGGCTAACCTTCAAAGATAGACATATGTCGCCGCGGACTTTTTTTTAGAACTTTTTAAGAGGAACAGTTTTGCTATACATGATTTTTGCGTAACTTTAACCATTTACGCAGGGCAGGCAACAAACGCTTTCAAAAGGAAACAATTTTCCTGGTTTTTGCAACATTTTCCATTGATGCTCTGCTGCTATTAGTCGTAGAGTGATGTTGTATAGCCTAAAGCCTTCGTCGATAATTAAGCTATGCAAGACAAAAAGAATTTTTCAATTCGAACCAGTAGTTCCTGAGATTAGCGCGTTTAACCAAACAATCAAACAAACAAACAAACTCTTCAATTTTATATATTAGTATAGATTAGAAAAAAGTGAATATTAGTGCTCATCGGACATATCGTGCTTAACATTGTACTATGCATAATAAATACTTATGTATATTCTCTAATATCACCAGCTTCCTGAAATAGTTAAAAAATTATAAATAGGTAGGTTTCAAAAATTTTAGTACCTAATTAGATAATTTGATTTTAAATATCATTAGTTTACCTTAACAAGTATTGCGAATTGCAATGTCCTCTTCCTCGGTTTGTTTTTTTTAATATGAATTGAATATTTCGATGGAATAAGATGAACTAATTGTAAGAACAATATTTACGCAAACACTTTGGCATCTGTAAAATAAAACATTGTAATAAATTATTTGCATTCAACCAATTCTTACATAATAATATGCAGGTGATAATCACACTAACCGTTTCTTTCCCAAGAATACTTTTGAAATCAGTTATGGCTTGGTAGATTGATAGATTTTTTTTTGGCCAGTTTTATCAACTTTTGAAAATTATCAGACCAATTGTTGTAGAAATTAGTCTCATCTGTTTCACACAGTGACTTGAAATCAATATAAACTAACTTATATCCATTCTGAGGATCTCTTAACAATGAATATTGTTTTGAATATTCAGATACACTCTCGATTGTTGTAATTTTTCAAATCGAGTATGCGACGTATTAATTCAATAGAGAGGCAGTTTCTCTGAAAAAAAATATTATGTTCAAATCAGGGTAAGTTTTGCTTTGCTTTAAATACCACTGCCAAAATTAGCATTATCCAAAAGATTTCAACTCTCTTAGTATTATTATTTCTCTTCAAAATCTTTCTATATTCACATTCATTGGAGTTATTGTCACGCTTACGTTTATTATTGAGCGATATATTCTCCTCATTATCAGTTATTGACTTAATTTTCTGTAAAAATAGTTTTGAGAAGTTTCTGAATGGGTAAAAGTGAACTTAAAATAAAAGAAAGGCTTTCTTTTGAACAACATTAAATTAAGAGACCAATACTTACTTTTAAATAATTCTACTAAATTTGTCAAATTCTATTTATTCAGATATTTAATCATCTGTTCGTCTGCCATCTCGAAAATGTTGAATCAATCACAATGTTGCGAAGTTATAACACTTAAATTGACTTAATTATTATTTAATCTGTTCAAAAAACTCGCTCTGAATTACCCTACTCCGTTCGGTATTTATCAAGAAAAGAGCGATGTGCGTAATATTTACATAAGTCTAACAATAAACTAAACGGCTCTAAGTTATTATGTTGAGAAGGGATGATTTTAGGTTTTTGATTGGTTTTAGAATTTACGAAAGTAAAAAAGAATGTTGTCACTGCAATGTAAATAAAGATGACAAAGAGACATGCTTTTGCACGTGTCCAAACTTGTTGTAAATGAAAAAATAAAGAATATTTTAAACTACTTAGACACTCCATAGTTTCAACGAAAGACAAATTTCTTTTTTTCAATTACATGAGTTTTTGACGGCAATATTTCTGTGTTAAGCTGAATATCGTACTAGCCTTAACTCAACGTTTTCAATGTAGTTGTGCCAAATACTGGGTTTTTAACACAATCAAATTTAATTTGGCTCAAACGCGTATTGCCCAAATACATAGCGTATTTGGTAAAAAATCATTATTTTTTAGTGTGCGTATTCGTTAATGTTTAAAACAGTGCTTCTTAAACTTTTTGAAGTCACGGCCTCCTTGGAACCCAAGTCAATATCTCACGGCCCCCTATTTTTTAAAATGTTATAAATTATGCAAATAATTATAATATATAACATATATACCGATGTATTTATTGTATATTTCTAAAGAATGTCCCAACAAGAGCGCCGGGTTTAATTTTAAAGAAAAACGCGCTTGATTTTCGTACTAAGAAACATTTATACTTCAACATAAAGAAAAATAATTCTGATTAAATGTGAAATACAAAATCAGACAAATTGCCACCACAAAACCTCTGGAACAGGGTTATTATTGTATTGAAATTTTGAATAACATTTTCACATAAAGGTGGCTGTATTTCACCAATAACGCGCCGTATTTTCTCTTTAAGATGTTCAACTGTTTCAGGCTAATTCGCATACACCTTTTCCTTCACATAATCTCAAAGAAAATAGTCCATCGGTGTTAGATCGCACAATCTTGGTGGCCAATGTTGATTGTGAAATCGAGAAATGCCATGGCCTGGAAACTTGATCTGCAGTAACACCATATTATTTCACGTGTTGTGTGGCAGGTCGCACCATCTTGTTGGGAAAACATGTCCTCCACATCATTATATCCAATTCGGATGTACACATTTCCAGTGCTTCTGGAAATGTTTAATTCTTGACCTCGATGCCGAATGGAAGTTTCTGGAGTCTCGGCCACAGATTCCTAAGCTGTGGCTATATTTTCTAGTGACCGACAAGTACGACGAGGAACAATTATCTTCTGATTCATCAGCGTAAATTTGGTCTCAAATTTTGTAGTAAACGCCGCACTGTCGATTCATTTAGCGCATTATGGCGACTGAAAACTTGACATAGAAGGCAAATTGTTTTTGAAAACTTTCACCATTTTGTATATATTATATGTAATGTGTTTTTACAATAATTAACCGTTTTGGTTTGAATACTTCTTCATATGCTTAAATCGCGTGGTCTGGACGTGACAACTATCAAAAAAAAATTACTGTACAACTTGTATTGACAAAATGGCGGCCAAATTAAATCCGGCGTTCTTGTTGGGACACCCTATATATTCTAACTAGTCAATTTCATGCATTTGCTAATTATTTGTTACATTTTCGACTCTTTGCACGGCTTCCCTTTAAGTAGTTCACGGCCCCTCACTTTAAGAAGCACTGGTCTAAACTCTAAAAGATAACATTCGTAACATCTTTGCTGTAATCCACCATTTTCAGCAATAAAATACATTTTTATTATAACTCTTAGGAGTTACAATTACAAAAGAATAGAGGTGACACAAAATTTCGTAGAAAAATGTTGAGAGTCTTTGATTTTTACATTATAAACATTGGTTATATCGTGATTTACAAAATTGATTTTCAACGTTATAAAATCGATACAGATACATAATTTAACTTGTAGGGATATTAAAATTTTTTTGGGTTTAGCTCGATTGGTTTTTTAAATAGGTACAATATCTTATTTTTGAGAAAGAGTTAGTTAATGCGAATTACACAGAATGTAATCTATTTACACAATTATGAACTATACAGCAATGGACCGTGATCTTTGTCGAACAAATGGCTACTAGGTATATTGAAACCTTTTTCTTGAGTCGATTCGAATTATAGATATTATAGCCTCTAATATTATATATCCATATTATATCTATACCTACGGTCTTTTCTTTTCTTCGGATACCTACTTTCTACTAACATGTGGTAGATTATAGGTTTATTTTTATACTGTATGAGTGTCAGGATTTTCCTTCCCTTTATAGATTATAGCACATCTCAAAAAAGACATCTTAGGTTTGTTCCATACGTTGATGCCAAACGCCGCTAGATGACAAAGAGCAAGGCACATTGACCAAGAGACAAGAGTTAGAAATATTTCAGCTTACAGCCGCTCGGGCCCATTAGGCCAAGAGTCGAGCTATGTATGTACGTTTTCGTGACAATCGCGTATTTCGACACTGATTTGAAGGTGTTTAAACATCGGGAAACCGGTTTAAAACTAAAGGGAACTTCTTGCTTTATGTTCTTCACTCACTCTTGTCTTTTGATCAATGTTGTCTTGCTCTTTGTCTTTCGTGGCAGTGTTTGAACATTATCAGATTGGCAATAGGAACAAACCTCTTGTAACCACGCTATCTCTAACTGGATCATTTAAAATGCAAAAACCAAACAGATTTCGTTCAAGTATCTAATGTATGATCTCATAATTAATCAAAAAAATATGCAAAACAAAATTTTTTGACAAAATGGCGAACTCTTAAAAAAATATTTTTTTGATCCAATTGTTGATCTTACATTGTTTAAAAAAGGAAACTATTTATCGGTGAGAAAAATATTTCGTTTAAATACTAAAAAATATATAAGTACTTACAACGTTTTTGTTAAATTTTGAGGTTGATCGGTTCAGCCGTTTTTGAGAAATCTTGGTCACCGACTTTAAAAACGCAGTTTTGAGCAAAGAACACTTTTAAAGTTTCAAAAGCACTTTACATGGAGTAAAAAACTATCTATACAAAAATGCGTGTAATAATTTAAAAATAATTTCTAATAAAGCTATTATATAAGTTATCCTAACCAACGCGAGAATATTTTTAACTATTGCCCTATTACAAAAACCATTTTCTAACAATAAAATTTTCAAAATATCAATATAATCCTTAAAAATAATAATTTGCTCTTTTATTCAGTTAAAATTTTAAATAAAATAATTCTTATGTTAAGTATAGATACTTAAAAGTTAGAGAAATTTTTTTTCTCACCTACCTATACTTAAATTTTTTATTGTTATAAAAACGAATAGACTCCAACGGGACTCAACGGGTCCTTAAAATGTTTAACTCGACTACTCTCAAAAATTTTCAAAAACCCTTAATATTGATGTTTCTTCTAATAACTAATAAAATCTTACAAGGCATATAGGATATAAGATATAAAGAAAACATTTTGTACCTACCTATATTATTTTAGTAACAAAAATGATTTCATTAAACAAATATACAGTTTGAGAAAGATGAGCTTTCATCATCATGAAATGTATTCGTCTCTCAAGAGAATTTTGTGATGGAAAATTCCAATTGAACTATATATAGATAGGTATAGGTATATAGCATATATTAGTAGGAATACAGAGGGGGATAAAATCCCTCTAAAATAATCTCGCATCGCTTCTATTTGATATGCCGTCATCAACCGCAAACCACCTCAATCCCCATCAGTCTATATGTATTATATTGGATATACCTACATTTTTGGCTAGTATACTTACCTTTATATAATTTAATACTATAACATCGTGATATATTAACCACATATTGCTCTAATTAATATCTACTAAAATACTGTAATACTATAAACAAATAATGTTTAACTTGAAAAATTAAAAAGGGCGGCGTTTATTAGGTCTGATATATTGTAGGTGCTCACTGAATAAACTTTGTCTTTTAATGCAGTCAAAAACTCGACGTACGCTCATGACATGAAAAAAATGGAGGGATGATTAATGATTCTTAAATTGAGATGAATTGGGGATCGGATTGCCGCGTCAGATTCGGACGCTCTGTGTGTCTCTCGATTCGGCAAGTGGGTGGGCAGAACTGGGGTGACCCGGATGAATGGGTACAGGAGGGTACATGAGTTAACGTTTTGTTCAGCTAATCTCCGTTACGTAACATCATTCCCTTTATAAATTAAAAAAAAAAATCCTCGTATATAGTTTGACAATGTGATGCCATCTATTGGACCGTTAGATTATTTTTTTTTTTGAAAATCACTTAAGAAAATGAAGGACTCGAAAAAAATGTGTAGGTATGTAATTTCATTTTTATCGATTTTATTACCGAATCAAATAACCTTTAGGTAAACGTTTCCAAAGAAAAACACTCCGAATACTTTTCTATTTCAAAGATTCAAAATAAGAGCTTCAAAAAAAGAGGGAAAAGCATTTTATATGAAGAAAATATCTGGAAAATCCATCTAATTTTACTTGACTTAAACATCAAGAAATCCGCTTTATTTTGTTGTCCATTGTATGTATAGAAATTCATTACATGACTTGATTTAGATTTTGTCCCTAAGTCAAAAATTCAAGTCATATCTCAAGCATTGACTTCATAAGCTATTTACAAGTCGAAATATCAAGCATATAAAACAATGTTCAACTACCTGACATGATAAATCCCCCTGTCTGTAATAATTATAAGTAGATATAGGTAGGTGCTTATAATATACCTGATATATAAAAATTAATTGGTTATATGCATATAGATAGGATATTAATGGTATAGATATTAAGGAAAATTTTTGTTCTCTTGGAAACGTTTCAAAAATGGAGTTTTTCTTTCTTTCCCCTGCCTGTCTCTCGTATTTCAATGTTCGTTATTGAAATTTTAAAAATGATCGTTTCTAATTTTAAATAAATCTAAAATTAAATTTTGATCGTTTTAATGTGTGAAAACACCAACGTTGGATCGTTACCGCCCATATTAACATAAACCTACATCAGCGTGTTGGGTGTTTCAATCAGCTCGAACATGGGTAACCTTAATTTAAGTGGTTTGAGGTATTTGCACCTGTGACCATTCGCTAATTGCGGGTTTTGTCAGATTAGTTACGGCCCTTCGATTCACGTTATAATTACGTGGCCTCCGATTAAAATGTCGGAAAGGTTAACGATTTTCAGTTGGTGATTTTTAACATTATTGATTTTTATGCTTCTTTTCGATCAAAGGTCTTCAATTTGGCTTACGCGGAATTTTAGAATTACCTTGTACGTTGACGGGGTTTTTACTACTAAGTATTTGTTTTGATATTAGTTTTGATTAACTTTATTTAACAGCTATCTTCTTATACCTAAACGTGAAATATTTATCTTCAAAAATAACATATGACCTCAAAAATATAGAGTCATAGTGTGGGCGATTCGAGCGGTGCCTCGGAACAAGACGCCGAATGATAAGAATATTCGTATATGATAAAAGCAATCAATAACAAATATTCCGTTTTAATTTTGAAAAATGTCGTCTTTCTATACCGAATATCATAATATCATGCTTCTCTCGAAAAATTTGATGTCCTTTATTCGAAAAATTATTCTCTATCAAACTTATAAATGCAAGCCTATACGTTTTCTCTTAAATTAGCCATCATAATCCAAGCTAAATTTCACTGCAGATCATTATCACTATAGTAACAGCCCTTTTAACCGGAATATTTAGAGATTGTCTATAGAAAAATGTGTTATTCCTATGCATAATTTGTAAAGAAATAAACGAAAATCCTATAACAAATTAATGACGCCATGCTAATCCATGGTGGAATTTTCTTAATATTCAATTATCCTAATTTTTTATTATATATATGTATGGAAGTTTGATTTAAGGTAATTCCAAATAATGTTATCATTGAGGATAAGAACATTCCGGATATATGAAAATTTCGAATTATAAAAATGTTTTCAAACAAAACAAAATTTACAATGATTTTAAATAAGTAATGTCATTATTTCGCTTAGATTCTCGTTTAGTTATTTTTTAGTTACTTATGTAATTTTATAACTATTTTAATTATTTTTCTACCAGAAATTATTTTGTCATTATATCTATGGTTAATTTAAACGTCTACCCATTTTACCCAAAAGCATATAAATAGTGAGTTATCGCAATGGAGTTTAAAGAGGAGGAACTCAAGGAACATTAAGGCTAATTATTTATTTGTTAATTCAAATTAAATAATTGTAACTTTATAATTCACGGGTATCTATATCTATCATTTTTAAGTGATTACGTACATATATTCAAAACAAATTCAGGAGTGTTTTAAATGCATGACCAGTTATGAACTAACTCAGATTTTCCATATAAAGGTTTAGGATAATTGAATTTTTCGTTCCAAAAAAAATCCGAGAAACACATTTCTGAATCGATAACGAACGAATTTGATGTGAATCGCGAACACTGAAACGCTCGCGTGACGTTCTATAACTAAAAATTCAAAATATGTCAATTTTTTATTGGTTGGAAACCATTGAAGCACATTATCAACCATAATCCTGCCAGAGTTTAATTGTATAATAATAGTTTTTTTTTAATTAAAATTAAAAAAAAAATGGCGCAAAGATTCTAAATCTCATAATCGTTTATGCAGAACTGACTACGCCACGGGTTTATTTACGTTTGTTTACGGTATATTATGTATGATGCGATTAAACACCAAGTTAAATAAATAAAATAAAAAACTTCCCGAGTCGAAATTTTAGACCTCTTTTCGACCTAAAAATCTGGGCTAGAGAGGTTCAAATAGATTGAAACATGACCATTTGCATTTGAATTTTAAACCTCTTTTAAACCTACAAGTGGCATTTATCGGACAAAATACCATGTTTAGGCTCAAAGGAGGTCTACAGCAAAAAATTAAAATGAGCCTCTCTCTTTTCTCCACTCTTTCTTTGTCACTCTCTTTTATTGTTTTATTGGTAGGGTTTTTTTTCAAAAAGAATAACATTTTTATTTTAATATTTTGTTTTTTTTTTATTCATTAAATATACAAGTTTCATTAATATAAGCGATAAATTTAAAAGTAATAAGAATATTACAAATATCAGTTCTTAGTTCTTAATTTCCTTGTCCTTGTTTACCAGCTCCTTTATTGTCGCCATTGCCATCATTTTTTTCCAGGATTTCCTTTTATTATAATCCACAATATACCCAACCATGTGCATTTCTTTAGAAATTTTATTTATTTGTTAACATCTCTCTGATTACTTTCAAGATAATACATTAAAGCAAATTTCTTCACACTTTTTCTTTCAAACTCAATTTTTCACTTTTAATTTTTTTACAATTACATTTTTAGGTCTTTTGAAATAGACAATATTGAAAAATAAATCAAATAGTGAAATAAGTTTATTCAATTGTTGTATAATAACTCGTGTAGGACTCGAACGGTTAACAAGAGACTAAAGCTGAGTAAAAATGAACACGAGTGAACAGGATTAAGGGACAAACCAGTAATAGATACAAGAATACACAATATTATACTAAGCATCTAAGTATAGGAAAGAGAGAGATCAAACATTTGGGTTATTAGTAAATAATATATGCAATAGGTATTGTAAAAAAAAAGAAATTTACAACCATATTTTATGTTTTATGATCATAAACCTTTTTTAAAGACGAGACGATATGTTCACAAGATATAATAAAACTTTCATGTAGGTTAAAATGAAGACGATGGAATATCGTTTAGGTCTAGATGAGGTTCATTTTATTCTTTGGAGGTTCAAAAGAGAGTAAAAGATCCATTTTAGGATCAAAAGAGGTCTAAAATTTCGACTCGGGTTGTTGGTAACTTTTTTTTCAAATGGATTTTAGAACAGTAATTTTTAATTTTTTTTTTTTTTTTTTTTTTGGTTATGGTACACTCCGAAAATTTCAAAATTAGGTGGCACACTGACAATAAGATAAGCTTAAGATAATTTAACTTAACTATAGATACGTTCAACTAGGCGTCCACACACGTTGGTTGTAACTCTTAAGACTATTCCACTGTTTCAAATACGATTTGATCCTCATTTTGAGAATTTTAAATTTCTTTCCATTTATGATCTAATGCCAACTTTCCTTTTTACTTTTTTAAAATAGATACGTAGTTCCAACAGGCTGAAAAGCCACACAATTTGGATAAAAGAGCCCTATGGCTAAGTTGCCATCTCTGGCTTAGTTCAGGTAGTAATTACTAGTAAAATAGGTAGGTACATTGTAACAATAATTTTCAACGCATGTAGTACAAAGAGAACAAAATGGTTTGGTGCATACCAAATAAATGTTATTCTATAATGTGTGTCTCATTCGCATGTCTATTCAGTACAATTAATTATTTTCTCGAGAACTTGGGCTGGAGAAAAGAAGTGCAGAATTAAGAAATACTTGTTGGTGAAGTTGGAATAATAAAGAAACTCACCAAAATTTACACAAATAATAATAGAATCCTAAAGTTAAGTACTCAATAGTGGACATGTTGCGCGATTTATCTAGATACTAGCAATAAAGTCTCATAAAGTCTTCCATTCCGATCCGGAGACGTAAGAATTGTGATTTTTGGTCTCACAACAGGCCCTAGACGGGGACATGTCTACGGAGACAACCTGAGGCGCGTCTCAGAGACCAAAATCGCGCAACATGTCTACTAGTGAGTACTTACTTACCTACCTTAATATGCACCAACTCCTTAGCCTGTCTCAAGGCCATTGAATCCCCCAACCCTTTTCCCAACCAAAAAATATCAAATATCCAAACCATTATAGCCTCCCAAAAGAAATCAGGAAAAATTATAGACTTAACGTGGATAACCCTTCACACGTTGGCATAACGGGCAATGAAAGGGCCGACGAGGAAGCCAAAAACGCAACCGAAATTCCTGCTGTGGTCCAAACACCTGGATCACTCGAGGACTTCAAGTAGTAGGTACCTTAGCGATCAGGATCAGGGTGGTATGGGACACCGAATGGAAGAGGCAAACCTTCAAACTCCACTCCATCAGAAAATTGACATTGACTAAACCACCCATTGAAACCATCCCCCGACCAACCTAGGTCATTGTAACCCGACTGAGAATAGGACACACACAATTAACTCACTCATACCTTCTGCAAAGGACTCAATCTCCAAACGGCATGAAATGCTCATCCCCACTCACCGCTAAACACTTATTAGAGTGTGACCTCCTGAAAAGATTGAGGAAGGAGACGGGAACGGCACACTCCATCCAAGAGGCGATGAGAAACCCAGAACAGTGGGACAATGCTCGCTGTTTCTTCCAGAGGCTGCAGGAAATTCGGAGCGACATTTAACGATCTAACATAACTAATGAACCAACCCATATCAATTACCAATGTGATAATGACCTTGTATAGTTAAAGCACGTTAAAATAGGGAAAAAAAAATAAAGAAACTAACTTAACGTTGCAAAATGTTTGAAAGGATTTACATCTGAATTTTTTTTCCCTACACGGAAAAAAATAGTGGTGTAAGATTTACAACACTAAACTTGTACTTTATATATATTTTTACTGTACTTTGTGTTCGCTATAACCACAAATGTAACATTAGATAACACACTGTGTTGTATTCAGCTCTAACGTATAGTATTTTTTACTACCATAGTGTAGTAAATATATGTAGCTGTTACAACTGCTGAGTGTTGTACAATTAACAAATTTTGGCATTTGAGCATGCGGCGCGTACCTACAACATAACCAATAATTTTGACAAATAAATGCAAGTGTCAAAAATGCAACTACATTTTTACTAGTTTGTGTTGTTAATAATACTACAGTTTTTTAATTACACTTGACTGGTAAACGTCACCACACGTGGTGTCATCCTATATAATACTAGTTAATGTAGTAAAATTATCAAGGAATGTTGTTAAAACTACAACACATTTTTTCCTTGCGGTTCAAGTTCCCAGGAAAACCATTAATAGATAGTAATAAATTGTTTTGTTTGCGTTTTTAAAATTTGGCGGCACACTTCTAGAACAACAACAAAGAGAACGGAAAAATCGAGGTGAAACAAACAATGGCGACAAAATATATATAAATAAATGATGAGAAAAGACGGACGACGAGCGAGCAAAAACGACACGACGATATCGAACATGAATTTGATTCCCGTTTGTTATCGATTAAACTATTTGTATTCTACTTATTTTTCTTCTACCTCCAACTCCCATTTTTTGCTGCTTGCGACCGATTTAAATTTGTGATATTCATTGGTTTCTGTCACTTGTTTAACAGGATATCATTTATCTTGCCCCCTATACATATAAGTAAAAAGTAGAAAACGGTTCTAGTTTTCTATACCGATAACGTTGAATTGGAAATAGCTATAGAACTTGTGCCACCTAATACGTATAGGTAGGTACCTGATAAATTTGCCGCCTTCAAGTTTTTTAATTAAAAAAACTGTACAATGACCTGGAATTTTAATCTATCGCTTATCTATGGATACAGCAACCAATAAAACTTTTGTCGCGAGTAAAAATTTTACTTTTCACGCTTTTATGGATTCTTTTCATTTTCAAATAGTTGCAATTGTCTGATGCTGCAAACAGGGTTAGTCAGTTCAACCGCTTTTTGCCGCCCCTACATTTATGCCGCCTGGGGCTTTGACCTCTTCACCATTACCCACTATACGTAATGCCAATGGAAATAAGTGTCATCATAGACATTGTTCGATAATGTAATTGATTTAATGTTTTTGAAAATACCAACTGTAGATGCCGGGGCCGCGTTCGTACTAACAATAATTTAGATACGTTTAGTTCCATGCCGCGTTCACAACCATTACGATTATTGTCGGACATCCATAGGGATTTTTGGACCCCTTCCTCCTGGTTTGATTTCAAACAACCCTCTACCCCAATCCCTAATCTCACGTGAGATTTTTCAAAATGTGTGTTCCTAGTGTAAATGGGTTACGGCATTCGTAAAACCCTATTAAATTATTGTGTAATATTTGGCCATATTTTAAGGAAGGAATATGTTTTACTTAATTGAACCTATTTTTTTTTTTGGAATTTTACTCTATTTTTGCAGAAAAAAAATAGGTAATATTGCCCCCCCCCCATCTTCCCAAGGTTACATTAGATGAGATTCGACACAACATCCCCTGACTGCCTCACGTAATTAATGGACACCTCTTTAGAAATTGACGAAATAAATAAAATATTCCTCATATACTATAAAGTTAAAATACAAATAAGAAAGAATTTCATTCAAATGAATAATTATGCTTGATCTTTTGACTTGCAAATGAAATAGCCATTGATTGATTTGATTTGAGATTAAATATAAATATTTAAGAAATCTTTAACTTCGTTTAAAGACAATTTTAGGTTGTTTAGTTTGAAAATTAAATCTAGTAGTAGATTTCTACAGCAAAAAAAAAGAACAAAGTTTAAAAGTATTACTCTTGTGAAGACTTTTATTCCCACTGAAGAAGCACTTTTTAGAATTCAACTCTATAAAGTGTCTTATAAACAGGAGGTTGAAAGTTTTCCAAGTCGAGTCCTACTTCTAAATTATAACCTTGTTTAAACATTAATTTTATGAATCCGCTATAAGCTTCAAATATAAAGAACCCTTCAAGTTCAAGTCGAAGGTATTTTAGTTATGAAATTCTCGGAAATCAATCTGCTTTTCTAGAAAGTGTTTTTGTAGTTTCTTTTTTCATATAGAGATATATTTATTTTATTAAGTCTGGGTCTTTATTGAGTCTACTTAAATCAAAATAGTGACTTTTGACTATCAAATAGTGACTATTCACTATTTAGTAGTGAAAAGTATACCACTATTTGAATTTAGTGGTATACTCTGCATTGCAAAAATAGTGAATAGTCACTATAGTCACTATTTCGATTTAAGAGAGTACGTTTACCCATTTTGATAAATATCACATGAATGTAGTCGCGGGTAGACATTAATCTTAAATTTATACCTCCCCTCCAAAAAAAAAAAAACGTTTTGCTGAAATTGAATTATATAAATTTTTCGAATACCTATTTAACTGCAATACAGACACTGCAGACAGGATTAACAGGGTTAGCCAATTCAACCACTTATGGCCGCCTTCATATTTGTACCGCCCGGGGCTATGACCCCCGTTGCCCTCTATACCCTAAGCCACTCACTGACTTTTTTCGTAATTATCAATGCAATTCCTTGTTTTATAAACAAATAGTTTTTAAGTCCTATAAAAATTAATAGACACTTGACTTCGAATAAATATTTCAATACAATGTATCGTATTATAATGATTTTGCAAGATTCGAGTGGTAAATTTATTGCTTCCTCTGTTTATTTTTATAAGACAGAGAGAAATAAATACATTATATTATATCTCTTACACATACCATAAGTTATTTAAATTATTATTAGCGGAATTATCCGAAGTCATTCGGGACAGATACGATTTAACTTATTATAGGTATTCTATTTGACAGTTTTTTGAAAACATCCCTTATATTGGTTATATTGGGATACTAAAGGGAAAACAAATAAATAAACATTGTGTTTGTTTTACTTATATAAGAAAAATAAAGAGGTTATCATTATCAAATATCGTTATAGAATTAAGTGGAAATTAATATATTTTATATCAAGCATAACGAGCTTGACTTGTATGAAGCAAACGGGAAGAAAAAGGGATGAGATTAGTCTATGTATTGTATTTGGAACATAACTAAATAAGTTATTGCGTCAAGTTATGCGACCCCCGCGTGACCCTCACATTTATTCCAGTTAAAAGCTAATATTATTTATGAATTGAGTCCATTGACATGAGGCTGTCTCCCTCTCTTTTGTTGAATTATTCACTTATTGTTTCTTTCTCAGAAGGCATTGTTTGTTGTTGTTACAAAGAAACTGTTATATTAATATAGAAATTGGTGCGGGTTTCACGAGTCGGTGGGAGATTGGGGTGGTTTATGCACCCCCACGTGCCAGTCGGAAGCATTTGGCTTGCGCTCCCCGACGAGCCGCGTGTTTCGTTTAATATTGCGATTGGCTTTGGTTTTCTGATGCGGGGGTGTTATAAAATGCTTTTTAATTTCGATATAGTTTGTGTGATGTTCTCTGATGATGAGATCTATCCCTATAGTCGTACTAAAAGTATCAGTGCTTCTCAAACTTTGAATAGTTGCGGATCACTTTCAGAATTTCATGCTAATCGCGTAACATTAACGTCAAGAAAAAAGTTGTCAACCTCATCCCTTTTTAATAAACATAAATATCCATTTAAATAACAACAATAATTTTTAATTGCTAAAATCGCACTAAATTTACGAATTCATAAATCTCATTAAATGCGTAGGGAGATATTGAATTTAATGAAATGCCTGTCGTTTCTTTATATATCTATACTCAAGCGGAATGTTCTAGAAGTTTCTCAAGATTTCCCTTTGTTGATAACGAAACTTTCTGGATTGTTTATTGTTTTTCAATCAGTGATTGTGGAACATTTCATCTCTTTTTAATATCCGGCTTTAATGTGTTATTTTCATCCTTGTGTGTGACAGTTAATTTCAAATTCTTTATTATGAATAACAATGAAGGCCACCTATTGGCGCAGTGGCAAGAGCATTAGTTTTCTCCACTTCATGCGTCAAGTGGTTCTGGGTTCGATCCCCATTGAATCCTAGACTTAAGTTTCTAGACCTAAGATATACTTGACCAACAGAAAGTTTCTGTGTTTAGACAGTCGTGATATGACCTCAGCTGTTAAAGCGACTTAAAACACCCAAAAAAAAAAAAAAAAAAAAAAAAAACAATTAGTTTGTCTAAATGGCAAGTATGCAGTTTCTCGGGCGCCAAGATTTGACGACGGATTCTTATAAATCTGACTAAAATAATCCGAAAATGAAGAATAGAAAACTTCGAGTTTTTGCTTAGTTTTTGAGATATCGAGTTTTAAATGTTGTAACGACTAAGTCAAATTTGGTTAATTAACAACGCGATGGTCACACCTAACTTGTTATTTTCTTTTGAAAAATAAGTTGGAATGGATTTCTTTTTATTTTGGAGTCTCTCCCTCAAACACTCACACGAGCAGCTATCAAAACTTCGTAGTTCCAAAAATGGCCGCATATATTCACCAAATTTATCTCCCATAATACATCCTACCATTGGAGTCGTGGTAGGTACTAAATTGGTACCACGAGAAACAATATTTATAATTTTCCTCGAAAACTAAGCGAAAATTCGGAAAATTGTACCTTTTCTTCATTTCGTTTTAATTTGGCAAGAACTATGAGGATCCGTTATCAAATTTTGGCGCCCGGAAAACTGCAGTATCTCCGACTAAATTGTCGTCGTAAACACCAGTGGTTTTATAGAGTCGAAACCCAATGAAACCTCATTTTTCTTGGGTTTTCAGATTCGCCAATCGCTAATAATCGTAGCATGTGATTTTCAAACAATAAAAAAAATTAAGCTAAGTTTCACAACGCGTTTACAACGATTATGGTTTTTTCCGTTGTTTGCTTCGGTCCCACCAAATTTGCGAAACGTTCGAGTGGCGATCATCACTTTGACCTAACTCTTATATTAAGAACAGTCATTGTGATCGTAAACGAATAGAATGGCGTCATTAATGACGTTTTAGTTAATACAACAACCGTGGTTGTCATTTTATCGACTGAAAAAACTATCGTTAGACTGGTTTCTAACGTTGTTATTATATCACCTAGCGGAACGTAGCCTTATAGTGGTTTAATGACTATTTAATGTTGATCTATACGTCAATCGTTCTAGGTTTGAATCCCAATGAAAGCCGTTTAATGACGGGGTGTTAAAAAAGGCAATGAAGGTTTAAATCCTAATAACCAATTCCAATTACCTATATACCTGTAAAAGATGCAAAACATAGTTTATACTAAGCTATTTATAAAATTGAATCTCAATTTGATTATTTTGAGGAAATAACCCCCCCCCCCCAAAGCTTTCTCAAAATTTATGAAGAGTATAGACTACAAACTCAGGTGTTTTATTATTATAACATCATAACTCATAAGGCACTTAAAAAGTGACTATACTTACAACATTTAAGTAGCTACTTAAAATTAAACACGTGAGTTAATAGTGCATTCGAATTAACCGTGTAATTCCCTTGATCATGTTCTTCGATGATATGGGTGAGAAAATGTTATATTTACCTACTTGAAAAATTTTCAATGAATCAACTAAAAATTTAGTTCTCTCATTGTTTAGCATTTGCCTAGTCAAGAATAATATTGACCCCATTATTGTGAAAAGTTACTAAATTCAATGAAAATTTTAAGAAAATATTCTTTGGAATGTTAGTGGCCAAAGAAATAAAAAAGGTAACTGAAATTTATTCAGGAGCAAAAAGGTAGGGAAAAAATTTAATCAACAGTGCTAGTTTTATGAAAAATAATTTTGAGTTTTAAATTCAAGTACCAACCTATCCATAAGACTGTAACCAGGACCATAACTAGGCAGAAGCACTTGGCCAGGGCCCAATAAAAAGTAAGAAAATGTAATTCCCCTGGTAGAATTTTTTTTCAAAACGATTCAAGTTTTGATTACTTATATTATCACCGGAAAAAGATTATTTTAGTTTATACTAAGTGAGTAAAATCAATGACCACATTGATGATTGTCTTATAATTTTATACTTTTATAATTACTGCACTTTATGAGTGATTCAGCGATCACGTTCTTCAAGACATTTTTAAGGCCGTGAATGTAATTCCCCTGTAAGTCTCATATCGATCTATTTATAGTTTTGACGGTCAAATAATGACGAGCAATTACACATTTTTCTGATAAACATTAAGTCTGACCATTGTTTTTGGTAATGAGGAAATTATATTTTAAAAATTATAAAGAAAAATCGCTTTTTCATTAAAAAAAACGAAAACGTAATTCTCCTGATAACAATTTTTCGAAACGATCCACTTTTAGCTTATAGGTATTATCACCTTAACGACCGCTATTAGCTTCGACAGGATGAATATATTATAAATAATGGTTTCAACCATGGTTGACTTGAAATCACAAGTAGGTAAATGATAATACTTTTTGGAAAACGTTCATTTTTAAGACAGTTATTTTTCCGTTGTAATTCCTCTGGAAGTTTAGCCCCGATCATAATATCGGACTTTAACGATAGATTAAAACATTGAATAGGTAATTTCTAATTTTTGTGACGCATTTTAAGTTATTACCTTGGTTATTGTTATTCATCTTTGTGTTGAAGTTTTGAGGATTTATCCTAATTTCATTATTAAAAACGAAAATAATATGTAGAAATAGGCAGAAATATTTTCTACGGTATCCTACTCGACTATTGGAGTATATTAGTGGAGATCTCCACTTTTAGTTTAAGACCATCTTAATAAACAAATAATTCCACTATTGGCTTAAAAAAATAAAAAAGGTCGTGATTTAGCTTTTAGTTGTTTTGACGTAGTCTTACAACAGTTTAATCCTTGAAAAAACAATCGCCTTATATAAGGCGTTATTTTCCCGGTGTAATTCCCCTGGAAGCTTAGTTCCGATCTGCACTTTGTGGTTGACGGTCAAAACGATGAACACTTATCTACTAAATGTTGGAAAAATAATTCAAGTTCTAAACTTACTTATTACACTGAAATGGTTATAGCGATCGCTCCTGGAATAATAACTAAAAAAAACTATTTTACAAAAGAAACGAAAATGTAATTCCCCTGGTAAATTTTTTTTTATTTTAAAAGCACTTTAAAATGGCTTGCAAGGAATGGAAAAATAGAAAACTATTTGGCATGTTGTTGTTTTCTGATTACAATTTAACAATTGAATCTTGAAAAGACAACCATCTTTAAAGTTGTTACGTAGATATAGATAGTATTTCTCCGATGTAATTCCCCTGGGAATTTATCATAACTGCGATCAATTTGAGATTTTGATGTTCAAAACCATGAGCCATTACTTACACCGTATTTATTAGAAACTTAAAGCTTTGAATTTACTAAGCTGTATCGAATACACTATTTTAAAATAAACAAAAAAATACTTTTTCGTTAAAAGAAACAAAAATGTAATTCCCCTGGTAAAACGATTGTTCTCGCAACTGTTTACTTTTTGCTTATTATCACTTCAAAGTTGCAATAAAAATGTCAATGGCTTATGCGAGATGAATTGACAATTAGTGATTTAATTCGGATTTAATTTATAGTTACAATACGATGATCAAATCCTATGAAAAATGAACAATTCTTAAGACGTTATTTTCCCAAAATAATTCCACTTGGCAATTTATTAATTTAACTTTGTTCAATTTGAAATGTTAACATTTAAAACTATCAGAGCTTAGTTGCCTACTAATATATTTTGTTACAAATCTTAAGAATTGAACTTACCTACTCACATAGCAGGTTATTTGACAAACAAAAAATGCTTTTATATTAATATGACACGTAAATGTAATTCCCCTGATAAAACAATTTTTTCGCAACTGTTTACTTTTAGCTTATTATCACCTTAGGGATCGAATAAAAATTTGAATGGCTTACACGAGATGGATCTTCAAATAATGATTTGATTCGTCTTTAATTTACAATTGCAATTTATTTATAAAATTCTATGAAAAACAATCCGTTTTTAGACGGTATTTTCCCAATGTAATTCCTCTGGGCGTTTCGCTCCTATCAATTTACGGTATGGACGATCCAAATGATGACCACATACTAATTTTTTGTTACGAATTAAAAGTTTTGAGTTTGTGGTTGACAAGGAGTTGAATAATTTTGGGGAAATTCCTTGCATTTTCGAGGTTTAAAGGAAGTTTGTTTTGATACTGTAATTCCCCTGGAAGTCTCGCTTCGATTATTTTGCTGTTTGGACGGTCAAAACGATCATCAAATACTTGATTTTTGTTATGAATTGTAAGCTTCAAGTTTGTGGTTGACAAAGGGTTGAATATTTTTAAGAGAACTATTTGCATTTTCGAGATTTGAATGAAATTTGTTTTGACGATGTAATTCTCCTGGAAGTTTCGCTCCGATTCTTTTGAGGTTTGGACGGCCAAAATGATGAGCAAATATTGACTCTGTACAAAATGTAAGTTTTGAGTTTCTGGCTCACAGGAAGTAGAATATTTTTGGGAAAATTGATTGATTTTTGGAGATTTGAATGAAATTTGTTTTAACAATGTAATTCCCCTGGTAGTTTGGCTAGAGTTGTGATATGTTGAAAATATCGAACAAAAACTGATTAATGTAAAAAATTTTGCGTTAATGTGATTGGAAAAATATTTTTGGAGAAATTATTTGATTTTTCAGTGTCTTCATGTATTTGATATTTTCAAATGTGAATTTTTGGATATTTATTTAAGAATCAACGATATTTATCTACTAAATAAAGGAGAGAAGTATTAACTTTAATTTTGTGATGAAAATGGGTTGAAATTTAATCCAAAATTTAGTTATTGTTCCTTTGTTTGATGAAATAAAATAACTCTAAATGTATTGTGGAACGAATGAGTCGTTCAAACAAGCCTTGAAAACCGGCTAAAAAGCGCGAAATTCGAAAAAAAAATTTATTACATGACGATATTTCTTAAACAAGTGAGTGTATCTATAGATACCAAAACGGGACGAAGTCAAAGTCGTCAGCCCCCTCCCCGTTGCGTCTCTTGCCCACGAGCGTCATTGTACCCAACCCACCAAACCTATCATTACCAACACAATCATCCCCAAATCTCCTCATGTATACAATCGACAAGTGTGTGAGTGAAAGACACCACATCATGAAACCACTCACTCGAAAAGAGCGCCCTCTTTAACCTCTCATCTGCCCCGTTCCAACCCCCGTCCTTCCCCTCTCTGTGAGATTCTATCACGAAATATCTTTTTATTCTCAACTCTCGTTCATGTGTACGTTGAATTCAAGTTAGATTTTAAATAGAAAATGCAAACGCGCCTCGGGTGTTCCCGGCGAGCGACTCGAGCCGAGTCGAACCACACGTGTGGCTCGCATATTCTGATCATGTCGCCTTGGTATTTAATATGTGTGCAGTTAAGTTTATACTCGTCGTATAGATATATAAAATTTGTAAAATGTACGAGTGTGTATTTTGAGTTGAGAAGCGGAGATTCTCCGATCGGCAGTCTTCGGCTGTCGACGTTATCGTTGTCGTTACGATAGGAGAAATCGATAACGAGAACTGACGCCTGCACAGACTCGTTTATTTATATCATGACGTCACGAACATATTATATACAAAAGGGCATTGTATATAAACGTAACACGAACAAGGCTTCTTTTGAACATTTTTCGAAGACCGTATACCACAATCTGTTTATACATAACAACAAAAAAAAAAAAACGAGAGACCCAAAACCAGTCATTTGACATGAAACAAATAAAATTCAATATGAAAAAATAAGATCAATTAGATCTTTTGGCTTTTTCCATTAGATAAATTCATGTACATATTTTGAGGCAATTGAGTCTAGAAAACTCAAGGTTCAGTGCGACATCTACCATTAATTCATTGAAACTTTTCCGAATTAGAACTGGGATTTTATAGGTAGACATTGTCTCTTTGTCTTTTGGTCCCTAAATAATTAAAAATTGTATAGGTATAAGGAATTGTTACGAAAAAAAAATTAATTAAAAGAATTAGTCAATTTTGGAAGGATCTATCATAAGATTTGAACCAAAAGTTGGCCTAATTGGTTTAATTTAAATCACCAATGAGAGATCATCTTTTAGAACGTTTTTTGATTGTGAAAAAGTGGGTTTTGATCTTTTTTCATATTTGATCTGAATTTTTATTTTAAAAAAATAAGAAAATAATAGGAAATAAGCTGCTTTCAAATTAAGTTATAAGCTTAATAAATTTAGAATTTAATTAAAAAATGGGATCATTTTTTAGTTGAGATCTTCACGAGTTTTACTGGATAGTTTAACGCCATTTTTAAAAATTTTCAATATAGAATTTCCTAAAATTTCAAGGACTAGATGAAACAAAGCATTTGATCAACTACACGGGAAAACGCAAGTCCTCAAAATAATCTAATTTTATTATTTTATTTTTAATGAAAAACGTAGATTTAGACACTAGCAGCTCTAATGGTTGAGCTTTAATAAAATCAAAACTTTCGTCTAACTCTAAATGAAAATGTGCTACTTATCCATTTGTTTCTTAAAAAATGGAGCTACCTACATAATTCTTCTTTTTTTTGTATGAAAATTCTAACGATTTTGGCCTTCATTTTGTATAGAGCAGGGGTCAATAACCTAATTTAAGTAATGAGCCATTTTTCCAATTTTAAAAAAATCTTACTAAGAACCGCAAAGATGGTAGTGTAAAAAACGTTGTAGATCATTCACAGATTTCTTTTACATCAGGTTCATAATTTTGAGGTCTTGAGTTTTAGACAACTTTCAAGACTAACATCGTTGAAAAAGGATTTTAATTTACTGTGAAGGATGTTCATGTTTGCTAAACATTTGCTCACAATACTACTTAGTAGGTATGTAGATCCAAATGCCGCCAGCTTAAGTTGGTTGTAATTCTCAGGAAGACTATTCCATGTTTCAAACATAATTTGATCTTCCTTTTTTAGAATTTGAAATTTCTTTCCATTTACGATCCACTGACAACTTTTTTTTTTTTTTTTAAAATATATAAGTAATTTGAAAAGCCTGAAGTGTCACACAATTTGGATAAAAGAGCCGCGGGTTGCCGTCCCCTGGTATATATAGAGTCACCAAAAGAGTTACCTACCTAACCATACTTATTCCATGAAAAAATTGCTGTCAAAATTTTTATGCATTTTTGGTCCTTTTTCCCCACAACATAAAAACAAAGAAATTTAGCTAGAGAGAATAAGCTAAACTACCTACCTATACTCCAAATTTTTGGTTTTTAATAAGTAGGTAGCACTTATAATTTTTTTGTAGGTATATTATATGAATCAAGTACCTACTTAAAGATTGTCATTTAAGTACCTACCTACTTTCTAATATAGTCATCAAATCCATGTCGAGTTTTATTTTTCTTATAGTTTTCATTGTTTTATATCTTTAAAACTCTAATTTGAGAGTAGATAATAAAGGTTAACAACTAAGAGCAAAAAAGGATATAAAAGAATTACTGAAGCGTTAACTTCCCATAATTATTTTTGGAAACTTTAAAATAATATTTTTATTCAATGTCGTTTTTAGTAAGTAATTATTTTATACTTTTTTAACCGGCTTTAAAAAAAAGGAGGAGGTCCTCAATTCGACTGTATTTTTTTAAATGTGTATTACCTCAGACTTTCTTTGGGTGAACGGATTTTGATGATTCTTTTTTATTTGAAAGCTGGTGGTTTTTTGATTGATTGATTTTTGAGTTATCTTTATATATTTGCAAGAGTTCGTTAAGGAACATGTTCATTTAATATCCCTGACAACTCTATATGAGATGCCGAAGCGTCTTACATATTAGGAGTATTAATTATCTTTATATATAAAAATCTTCTGTGCGTGT
Source organism: Sisyra nigra (assembly GCA_958496155.1). Classification (NCBI taxonomy): domain Eukaryota; kingdom Metazoa; phylum Arthropoda; class Insecta; order Neuroptera; family Sisyridae; genus Sisyra; species Sisyra nigra. Next base: position 15,977,588 of record OY292318.1, read on the forward strand.
GTTTGTAATTAAACTCCTCCTAAACGGCTGGACCGATTTTTGTGAAATTTTGTGTGTGTTCAAGTGGATTCGAGAATGGTTTAGATTTACAATAAGATATTTTTTTATTTTTTATTCGAAAATGGTTTCAATTAACAATGACCTACCTAGATGTTTAGCAAGATAGTGCTAAGATCAGATTCAGGAATATTTTCTGTACATTTGTTAAATACTTTTCGATACATCAAAGCAGTCCAGATTGTCATAGCGCATTTAAAAAAGTTTGAAATTTTTGTATGTACCTAAGACGTGTGTACAGGACAACGTTTTTCGGATCCGCTAGTATACATATAAAATGAATCCATGTTTCCCTTGGCCACGCCATAACTTGAGAACGACTTTACCGATTTGGTTGATTCTATTTTTGTTATATTCGTAATTTTCAGGACAAGACTTGTGAGAAAGAAATTTGTATCTATCTACCTATTGAACACCACTTTGCACACCGATTATTTAATTTTTATTTGTTATTCAATAATGGCTTGTCTATCTCTTTGAATAGACGACCATGAATCAAGCCGAGGCGGTGATTACGTTTTTCGATATTTTTCCTGTTCAAAACATTTTTCATGAAATCCCGCATTTTTGGAAGCCCATTTTTGCGCTAGTCACAAGTCTTTTTTGAAATGGCCCTGGAGTTCGTTTGACTCATTTAAACGTCACTCTCTATAAATAATATGAGCAGCGCGTTTAGTAAGTCTAGCCATGTTCAAACAAATAAAATCAGTTATCAAACCTCAGATTCACTAAAAATTAGAGATGCAACGAATAGTGATTTAGCCGAATACCGAATATTCGGCCACACTCTCGGCCGAATAGTCGAATATTCAGCCGTTTCATTTCTGAGTAAATCGTAACACAAGGTGCATTATTTTTTTATTAAAAAAAATTAAAATTTAACGACAACCGAAATAGATTTTTATTTACAAAATATTCGCCTAGATCGGACACTAGATCCATATAAGTAGGGGTTTCTAAATTCAAAGCAGGTTCCTCTTCGAGGAAACTTTACTCAAATGCAGAAAAAAGGGGTTTAATTCATTATAATTAATTCCCCCTGATTGATTTTCAATCTTAATTTGAAATTTAAATAAATAAAATTTCGAATTTAACATTTATTTTGTTATAATTTAGTATTCGGTATTTGGCCGAATACCGAATATTAAAAAATGCAGTCGAATAGACCGAATACCGAATAGTAGCCGAATATTCGTTGCATCTCTACTAAAAAACGAGAAGTAAATAAAAATTTTAACAAAATTAAAAATCGGCTTCAAAAGAAAATATCTTGATCAAAAAATGAACTAAAAAGTAAAAAAATAATTGCGTATCCTTGTGTCTACAACTTGCAATCAATTTAGGTATCATCTACAAAATGTTATCAAAATATTTATATTTAGAGTTTACCTAAGATAAATATTTTAAATAAGTATTAAGTATAAAGATACTATAGGTACTACTTATATAATATGTAGCTATAGACTAGGAATGTTATGGAGCTCTGACTCCGATATAAGTCGGATAACTTCTGATTGTTATTTCACCTCCAGTTCCGACACTCTTGAATCTGAGGTTTTAACGGAGGTCGAATAGCCTATAGCCATTAGTCTTTTAATGTCGATTGCCTGACAAAATTTATCGTGTACACCAGAGTCAGTATCAAGCGAACAACTTTTTAGTGGCGCAGTTTAATCTCTCTAAGAATAGATTGGATGGAGACAGAGCTGCAAAGCTTTCCCAAGTCGAATTTTAAAAACCTCGATTGAGCCTTGTGGAGCCTGATTTCTTTGATGTGGCCATTGGCCGCTTCGATTTAAAACCTTTTTCAACCTAACTACGCTGAAAACTAACGTAAGTAGGTGCTACCAGGGTGAAACAGGGTTTATTTCCTTACACTTTAAAATCCATTTTAACCTAGATAGCCTGAAGTCAGGGCGTGAAAGGTTGAAATGGCTATACTTACGTTCGTTTTCAGCGTAGTGAGGTTGAAGAAGGTTTTAAATCGAAGCGGCAAATGACCACATCAAAAAAGTTAGGCTCCACAAGGCTCAATTGGAGTTTTTAAAATTTCGACTCGGGTTTGTCCATTTACTATAATATTTTACTTTCGGAGTCAATTCATTTGATTTAGTTTGCTAACTATTATTGAATCATGACAATTTTTACGTTCATTGTTTACATTATGGACTACATATTAATCTATAATATTATTTTATATAGTATATTACTCTAGTAAAAGCCCGACAGTCAACAAAATTGACTGCTGTTTTAGTGCATGGCGTGCATGGTATTAGTGTATAATATGGACTATTTGAATTCCGTGCCAACTTCACTCCATTGGTTGGCACTGTTATGCAAGAAACCATAGCGACAACATAGCGACATCCCATTCTGCACGGACGCCAAGAACGGGAAGTTATATAGATATCGCTACCTCAGTGCAACAGTGAGACAAATTCAAAAATACCAATTTTAAGATATACCACTTTTAAAACCACCAAAAACAGAAGAATTGAGTGCAGCATTAGGTTTTCTCTGAACTAACAGAGAAAACATTTAACAGCTTCATGCGTCCAAATGATATATATTTCACTGTATGAGTTGATTGATTTTACCTTGTTTTAGGATTAATTAATTTAATATAGCTCCATATTAAAAAAAATATTCTTTTAGATAATACTAGACATATTAAGCTTTCGGAATAATAGAATTTCTCTTAACAAATCTAGAGTTAATACTATTTTTAAAGTGGAGCATAAAAGTTACTTTATGCATTATCTCAAAACTAGACTTTTTGAGATATCTCACTGTTGCACTAAGGTAGCGATTTATAGGATTTATCCTTAAAATATATTTTATTTGCCATCATCTGTACAACTTGCGACTTCGACTCCAGTTCTAACTACAATAAACCAAATTCAAAAATTCCGTCTCCAACTTCGGTTCCAATAAAACCACTCCCGTTACATCCTTAGTATAAACTTCTTAAAAGACAATCAAATTAGATAGGCTAATATAATTGATTTGATAAATGTTGATAGAGTTATTGTTTAAATTTGTATTGAGTTTTACAAAAAATAAACCAAAGATGTGGATAAGAGAAAAACTTCGCTAGGTATAAGTTTATCATTTTTACAACCAATATAATGGTTGCCGTCATTTTCATTTCGGAAATTTCAACGTTAGATTTACCTCACATTGGTAGGCATAAGCTTATAGATTTACATAGGTATAATTATAATAAACTTAAGATTTTAAATTGAATTTAAAATTTTTAAATTGTTTTCTTTTGGTAATTAAAACTTTACTAATTTTACTAACTACGAATAGGAACATAAAAGTGAAATCCAAATTAAAACGTATGGTCATTTAAAAAAAAATACAGATTTTCATTGAGAGATTATATACCTATATTGTAAATTTTATCAAAATCCCTACGTAAGTTTCTCAGATTTGCTTCAGTAAACAAATGCGGCAAAGGACTCGAAAAAACATCAAATTAATAATTCAAGTGAAAGATAAAAGGCAACTACTTGTTGATACTTTCGAGGTAGGTACATACCTATAGGTATGTACTGTCAAGGTGCTTTACCGAGCATTCAACACAAACTCGTTTCATTTTATTTTCTCTCTTGCAAGTGAAGTTTTTTCCCGGTTCTTACCAACCGCGAATAAATCCACCTCACGTCGAACTCGAGGAAAAAGATGCATTAAAATTGCATTCGCCTCAACCTACCTATATATGTATGCTATTTATGTATTGTATATACACCATATAAATGCACTACAATACATATATACAGTGAGTGGTTGCTTTTTCTTACTTGTGCATTCCTATAATATCGATTTAAATTTGTAATTTAATCACGAATTCAACCTTTTCAGGCAAAAAGCCAGTAGCGCCCTTATCGCTCATCACAACTCTTAACTATATATTTATTTATGGTTGTGAAACATGATAATGTGAAAGATGTGGGGTTCCAGATTGAATTCATTCATATCAGTTTACCTATAGCTAGATATCTCTCTCATAAAATACATTCGCAACGTTCCATTTCTCGATGCCACTAACCACAATTTATATTCAAATATATAAGTGCGTGCTGCAATTGCATAGCTTCTTTAAACGATGTTTTTTTTTTGTAGATTAAGAAGCATGTGAATGTTACATTAAGGGACCTATGATTTATTATATCCTTTTTTTACCTGGAAATATCAATGAAAGTTTGGCTTAATAAAAATTGTATTATACTTTCTTTTACTACTGTATAGTAAAGGAAGTATTGTAATCGGGTCGAATTTTCAATTTCGAGTTTTCTCTGAATCTAAAAATGTTATTTAGAAAAATGTCTGGATGGCTGTGGGTAACAACGCAATATCGTTTTGAAAACTTTATCGAATTTCACCAAACTTGGAGTTTTGCCTTCATATTACACCTACACGAAAAAAAATAGTGGTGTAACATTTACAACACTAAACTAGTAGTATTTTTACTGCACTTTGTGTTCACTATAACCACAAATGTAACATTAGATAACACACTGTGTTGTATTCAGCTCTAACATATAGTATTTTTTACTACCATAGTGTAGTAAATATATGTAGCTGTTACAACTGCTGAGTGTTGTTCAATTAACAAATTATGGCATTTGCGCATGCGGCGCGTACAACATAACCAATAATTATGACAAATAATTGCAAGTGTCAAAAATTCAACTACATTTTTACTATGTTCGTGTTGTTAATAATACTTCAGTTTTTTAATTACACTTGACTGGTAAACGTTACCACACGTGGTGTCATCTTATATAATACCAGTCAATGTAGTAAAATTAACAAGGAATGTTGTTAAAACTACAACACATTATTTCCGTGTAGTTGTGCCCAGTGGCGGATTTAGATTTTTTGCGGCCGTACTTCTCGTGCCTCCCTTTATCTACATAAAAGTTATTTTAAAATATAGATAGGTATCAGTGGCGTGCGGTGACTTTTGAAACAGGGCATGCGGTTAGGAGTGAATGGGGGAGGGGGGTTATAAGAACCACATTTTTAAAATTTATTTTTTTATTTGATAAACGTGTTGTTATAAGTATTTATTTTTATAAATTAGCCTTATTCGGCGCTCCTTCTTACAAAAATCATCAACAACCGCATCATATAATGTATTTAAAAACCACGAAAATAGTTCTTATCCTAAAGAACAGAACATTTGTATGGCCTTTGGGTCAATAATTCAAAATAACTCACGAAAAGTATCAGTAACAATTAAATTCACTGTTTAGATTCAAAACGGCAAACGCATCGGCAGACCGTTAATCAGCTATGTTAAATGCAGAGAGAGATAGTATTTGACCGTACTAGTACGCATGCGTGACCAATTTGAAGCAAACGATTGCATGCTACCGACGCCAACGCATTCATTTGGCTTTTGCCGTTCATTTGATTTGGTAAACTATGCCAATTTTATGAGTGATACCTTTCATTATTACGTAAATTAAAAAATTTATAAATGATAAAAATATATCATTTTTAGAATGATTTTACAAATGCAATTACGTAAAATAAAAATGAAATGATAAATCATAAAAAAATATTCAATTTTTAAAATCGTCTTACAATCCACAGGCATGCGCCGCATCTACAGCATGTAGAAGATGAAAGTAGATGAACTTCTACTTATACCAAATATCATTTTAAATGTACCTCTCCATTGATTCACATATATACCAGGTGTGGCCAAACTTTTAATGACCACGGACGACCTGCTAGTCTATAAACATAGATAGAATCAAAACCTATTCAATATAAGTTACTTTAATAACACAAATTAATGATTACTCGGGCGACTAGAAAAAATTACCCGGTCGACCGCGGTCGACACCTTAGCCACCCCTGACATATACTTTGAGTGTAAATCTATAAAGCAAAATTGAAGAAAATTGGTAATTGCATGGGTTTGTTGCATTAGAGTTTTATATCGAGTTTTCATTAAACGGAGAGTAAAAAAATGTAATAATTGCTATTAACACGTGCTACACAACTACAACTAACAAATGAACACATACTGGAATCTCATTGTGTATACAAAATATTTAGGATTTTTTTAGTTTTTTTTTTTAAGTCGCTGTAACATCTAAGGTCATATCACGACTTTAAAAGCACAAAGAACTTCTGTTGGTCAATTTTTGCTTAGGTCTAGGATCTTAAATCTAGGATTTAACGGGGATCGAACCCAGAACTACTTGACGCATGAAGTGGAGAGAGCAAAATTGCTCTAACCACGCCAATAAGTTATCAATTTAGGATTCTACATCAGTATTGTGTTTGCAGTTCAGTGATATTAAAATTTATAAAAGTCTTAAAAATGAAGGATTGTTTCGCTATTGAAAGTGCTTATTACGTTATATGAAGTTTTTAAAAAATGAGTAACAATGTAAACCGAACAAAATTTAATAATTTTTTCACTTAAAACGATTTTCGTTAAAGAGAAGTTCGCTATATATAGAGTTAAAATTATTTTAAATAGTTAGACATAAGCTTAAATTTAAGCTACAAATTTTCTATCAATACAAAACAAATCCAAATTGATTTTTATATTTTTACGTCGGTAAATTATTATAATTTTACGTTGTTAATAATAAGCACTGGTTGTGCCGCGAAGATTTTGATTGAAATCGGTTGACCAGAAGCTCCACTATATTCTGGGAGTGTTTCATTTTTTTTCGAAAGCGGTTTCAACGATTTTCCTAATATATACCTACGCCCTAAAAATTGCAAAATTCGCAAAAAAAATTTCATCATTTTTGTTGAAGGTATAGTTTTGTAGGTGGAACCTACCCAAATATTATTCTATTTATATTTTTTTAACCAATCGTTGGTTTTATTTATGGTCTTTTAACCAACAACGAGTTTCATATAAATGAAAGTTCTGTGACGCATCATAGCAGATACGTCTACTCGATTTTAATGATTTTAGATTGCCTTTAATTGGTTTGAAGACTTATAATAACTTACATTTTTATCTATTTTTGTCAAAAAAATAATAACTTGCCTCTCTCTTTAAAACCTTAAGGTGGGTTCCCAATTTCTATTAATATCCTTACAACCTCCAAAATCTACGGTCGCTTCTTTTGCATTCTATTTCATTTTTTTGGTATTTTTCTATCTCATTTGTCCTCTGTTATTATTTTTTTTCTCTTCAAAAGAAAAATATCTTTATATATGTGTGGGAGAATGCGACTGACTTGTGGTCTCCCGTTGCGAGAAAACGAAATAAATATGACGTGAATATGTTAATTAATTTAAATATTCAAATATTTAAGTAAGTATTTTAAAAATGGACAGGCGTTTTGACTACTTAAGCCCCATCCCCTGCCCCCGAAAAAAAACCTTTTTGGAGAAGTTCCGATGAAATCTTTCTCAAAACCAAGTCCGGACTATGATGGTCAATTAAGGACAGATCAGTAAATGCCTGATATAACTAGTCCTAAAAATCATCAGCGCTGTATGATTATTTATCACAAAAAAGTATTGTTTACTAATTGCTACCCGTAACTTCGTTTATGTAAAAAATCATAAAATAAAAACTAAAAACGGTTCAGGCTTAAGAAAATAATCTTCCGTCCATGTAAGAGAGAAACTAGAAAATCATTCGACTGCAAGCAGCAGGACAATTTCTTTGAATTTCACTATCGTTATAGGTATAAAGATGAAGATATCTTTAATTAAAGAGCTTATTTTAAGATAGTGGATTTGATATAGTTTATAGGTAATAATTATTTTCAACTCTTTAATAGTGAATTAAAAAAGCAGATTTTTTTTGTGTTTGTATGAAAATTCGTAACTATAACTTCGTTCGCGGGTCAGTGAATTCTGAATTTTTGTCACGGTCCGATGTTCACGGTTCACACGAAATGCGTTTGTTACCGATTCATAATTGGTCCTAGCGATTCTCGGATTTTCGTTAGAACAAAAAATTTGATTCTCTTGCTCATGCGCAGTTTGATAAATCGTGGCTTGTTCAAAGTCCAGTTTCGCTGTCAACCACTGTCAACGTTCAATTCAATTAACAATTATCGTGAGTTCTCGTTAATCCTCGTCTTGTTCGGAGCAATTCTAAAGTCGTTCGCGGAAAAAAAATCCTGAATCGGTTCATAACCGTATACATGCGCTTAGCGATAATCCTAAATCTGTCTTTAACCGATTCGTAATCGGTTCAGAATGAGACCCGCGAACAAAGCTTATAATTGCTAAAATAGAATTGGTGACATTTTTTGAGCTTTTGGCTCAAAAAAGCTCTCGGTTTTGAATAATTATCTTCAAGTCTCAAAAATGATTGATTATGATTTTAACAAATAAGTATCTAGCTATAAGCAATATTGACTTTTCTGTTAATTTTTTTTAAAATCTATAAAAAGGTTTAGTTATATGTATTTTGTGAACATTAACCATAAATACCACTCCGGAATATATATACTTAAGGCTAATTTCAAGGATAACGATAAATTTTTTTTCAAAATGGCGATTGAACAAATAAGGAATTAAGGGATTATATAAATACAGTTAGAATTTTAAAAAAAAAAGTTATAATTAATAGGTATATATAATTTTTGTATATACCTACTTAGGTACACATATTTAAGTGCAAACCCAGAAAATTTCAGGTCAATCCAGCGATTATTTTTGAAGTTACACGGAAATTTTACACTCTATGTTAAGTGCTTTTGAAACTTTAAACGCATTTTTCCCTTTGCTTTGCTTTTCAAGTCGATGACCACGGTTTCTCAAAAATGGCTAAACATCTCAGTATACCTACTATCCAATTTTAACATAAGCTTATTAAGTATATTTTTAGTAATTAATTCGAGGTTTTTTCTTACCGATTAAGAAATTTCCTTTTATAAAGAATTTAAGGTCAAAAATTGTTTTTTTTTTTGGGAACTTGCCATTTTGTCAAAAAATTTTATTTTGCTGATTTCTTTTGATCAATTACAAGATTTTACATTATTTTAACAAAATCCGTTTGGTTTTTTCGTATTTATTGATCCAGTTCAGAGATATCGTGGTGACCGTAAGATGCCTTTTTGGAGAGGATCTTTTGCAGATTGTAGTTATTGCAGCTTTCATAATTGTTAGGTATATTTACAAATACAAAAATATTAATATACATTTTAAAGTTACCATAATATGTGTACAAATTTTTACATTAAAACAATCAAAAGTCTTTTAAAGAAAAATTCTTGAAAAATTGTTTTTTTGGGTTCCCTGACTATACGTAACCCCTTAATAAGTTTGAAGGTATCTATCTATAAATTTCTTGAAAGATTGATACTTTAATGATCATAAGATTGATCGCAGAGACTATCTGTTAGATGCGAAAGATGAGATCTGGATTGCGATTGCAATCCGATGTCGAGTTTTGGAGAGACATATCGAGGAAAAGTCGTCGAACGAGTTTGGTGCGTTTCGAAGTCAACGCAGAGATTATCTAACACATTAAATAAATGGTGTACCATGTACACACATAACATATTACCTAGGTATATCTAACTTTAAAAAAAAAATAACATGTGCAATTGCAGATTTTATTTGCGACAAATCTAACCTAGTTTTTCTATAATAGCTACTACATGATATATTTTATCGCGTTTGTCCAACATAAAATTTATGGTTTATTTGTGTGAGTGGAATATTTTTATGGCGATTTTATTGCACGTGTAAATAGCTTTTTGTTTGAAAAGAATAAGGCTATAGGATATAAATAATTAGAATAAAAAAAAATAACTTAACTTTTACTTGCTGCTTGAAAAATAAAGTAAAGAAAATCTAACATTACTTGTCTTGACTTGTAATTATATGTTTTAAGCACAAAGGAAAAATGGTTACAAGTCTAAAATTTAAAACTGTTATATGTTACACATTACCTACGAGTTATGTATTATGAGTTACACTTTACACGTAACGAATAATATGCATTACGAGTTTTTGGATATTGTTTTGTAAGAGATTAAGGGAAAAATCATGATCCGTTAAGACAAAGTTTTTTTCAATATTCGAACTTGAAGCGGAGGAAAAAAAGGGTTGAATATTTAACATATCTATCTAGTGAAGATGCTGATGGATAACGCTAGTAATTTTTCAAAGAGGAAATGTTGGTAAATTTATATCTATACTAATATATAGAATATATAGAATACTTTTTATTACGGGAAAATGTCTTATTTATCCGGGAAATTCAAAACGGGTTGGAACAAAAATTATGCTTAAACTATACATTTTTATTTGCTAATGAATATTGGTGATATTTAAGTATGATGATAGCTAAATATGTAAATCATTATCTACAATACGTTTTATTTCGGAAATTTTTTTCATTTTAACGGGAAAATAGAAAAACTGGTTTAAAGAAAAATCATGCTGAAACTAAACGTTTTTAGCTGATTATAATAGAGTATATTAATAGTTATAACTCATAATGTTCTCAAGGCAAAAACTAATTTTCTAATCCTACAGTCTTATTTTTATGCAGGAAAAATGTGCGGTTCCCGTAGGATAGATATGTTTTTATTTTTCACAGAGCAAAAGATTACCATACTTTCTTACAATAAGGTGTTTAATTGTGAGTGACAGAATAAATATAGGCTACCTTTTATGTCAGAATATAGCATGGTTCCCGTAGGATAGGATAAGAATGGTATCCTTCAGGAACTGAGTATTCAAAAGGAGTGTCGTAAAAGTTCATGGATAAGCGTTTTAAGGAATTTTCCTCAAGAAAGACTGGTCTACCTTTTATCCAGGAAAAATCTACGGGCCTCGTGGAATAGATACGTCTTTATTTCATAGAGCAAAAAATCGACATAAATGTACTCTTCCCGTGGGATAACAAGACAATTGTATCTTACAGGAACCGTGTATTTAATAGAAGTTTCGTTAAAAAGTTTCGAAAAATGTTCTACTCTCGTGGGATAGATATGTTTTTGTTTGTCATAGAGCAAAAGATTGACATGATTTTTTGTAATAGGGTAGTTGAAAGGTTAGAGAAAAATATAGATTATTAATTCGTATGTTAGAATAATGCACGTTTCTCAAAAGATAGCATAACAATTACAGTACTTATCCTGCAGGAATCGTGTTTTTAAAAAGGCTTTCCTTAAAGTTCGTGAAATAACGTTTTAACACAATCATTCCAAAAAAGTTTAAATAAAAATTACAATTTCTACAGCAAAATATGATTTTTAATTTAACATCCGATAACATCGATTGATTAATAATAAAAATTTTTGAAACATTGAAACTTCTTTCATTGTTAATTTTTGAATGTCTATAATGTTTAGAAATAAACGTGTTAAATTACTATTGAAAAATTTGAACTTGGTGAAAAACTCAACAGTGAAATATATAATACATTCAACATTTTCGAATTGTATTGCTACTTAAGGAACACAAGTATTGAACCAATAAGATAGCTCTTCTAGATAGCTATATAGAATATCTTCCTGGAAAAGTAGTTTATCTGATTTTCATAAACTTTCTATGAATCAAAGATCTAGAAATATCTAACTGTCTTTTTTTGTTGATGGGATGAAAGTTGCCATTATTCAATCAGCATAATTTAGATACGCTCAGCGAAGCGGGCGGGGATCAGCTAGTGTAACATATAATACCTATCTACTACAGTAATTTTCGAAAATATTCTTTTGATTTGAACATTTTTTTCACTCTCTCTTTAAAAGGTTCATTACTCAAAATGGACTTAGGCTATCTGGCTATATTTTATCCTGAAAAGCGTCTTTGACCTGAGGAATAAGAGTGTTAATTTTTGAACGAATCTCAATGGTTTTTACGGTAAACGTAGCTAATTTTATAAAAGAAAAAAATACAAAATATTACTTCTTGTCCTAGCATAATTATTTCGTCCGCTTGGAGGTAAAAGTCACTACCTAAGTAGATACTACAATTTTTTCAAATTCGAGGAAAAGTCATAGCATTGATATTATCATTTCCTATAAGTACAAAAAGTTACTAAGTGAATATATAGCTGCTGTAACTGTACATTAGAGAATGGGAAAATTCACTATTTAACTATCTGGAAAATTTCATCGAAGTTAAAGTTCGTTATTGTCACTCGATGAGTTTTTTTGATTTTGTTACTTAATTATTTTACGTCCAAGCACAGACGATTTGTTCCTGTAGGATAACTGCAAAACAACTTTCTCTTCTTATCCAACGCCCACTTTTGACACTTCTGCCATTCGGTGCCGCGCCGTTCAGTAAAGGTTTGAGAGTCGTTGGTTTTGCTTGTTTTCGTTTGTATACCTCACGTCTGCAAGTGCAGGACAGTTGCCAAAATGCATGGCGTTCATGGGTTCCCCATTGCAGAGGGAGCAGATTGGAGTCGGTAGGATACAAATACGGTGCAAGTGCTCGCATAGGTAGTCAGAGAAGTCGTGGGAATTCCAATAAGGATTTCCATGTTTTTCCTTGTGCTTCATTTTTTCATTGTTATAAGAATTCCAGTTAATAGTTCTTACGATGTGGCTCTGAGCTGATGTTCAAGATATAAGGGTTGGCGGTTGATTTAGAGAGGTGCCAAATTTAGCGAGGATTTCTGTTTTTTCATTTCCCAAGACACCAACATGACTGGGAGGAAATTCATTCTAATGGCAGCTGCTAGCTTGTTTTAGCAAGACTATCCAAGACGGCTCGACATTTGTTAGTACGGTCACAATCGGTGGGTTGCTTAGATGATAATGCTGCTATTGTGGCTTGAGTATTTGTGGTACCTACGTCTTAACTTCGTGAAGTTTGGACGTAGCCAGTAAAACTTCAAAAACTGCGGCGCATGGGATGGATGATCTGTATAGATGTGCAGGAACTCTGACCATGGATACATGCAGTAAATGGTTGCTAGACAGACTTTCCGTAGGTACCTCGATATTCATACATAAAGATTTTGAAAAGTTTTGACCCATTAGTTGAAGGGTGGCGGTGGAGAGTTGACTATATGTTTCGTTCATTATATTGACAGGAGCAGGATTATCTTACTTTAAATCATATTTATTTAAAAGTTCTTCTGCCTCTAAAAAGACAAAAGTGTTTATTTCTTTTCATACAAGAACGAACTCTAACACATTAATATGAATTTTCGTAAAAGATTAATTTATAAGTCGAAAATGGCATATTATATTTACTATCTGATTTCGGTGTACATACCTATACATACTTACGATATATCATTATTTCTCTCGAGTTTAACTTTATTTCAAGTCAAGTTTAGGACAAGTAGCTTTGAAAGTAGCAGTCAAATAAAAAGTCCTCAACTCTGCTTGTAAATATATCTAGAAATTATTTAAAACAATAAATGTCTTCTTATCCTGCTTTAATTACCATTATTTTATGAATTTAAAGCATCAGTAAATACATACATAAAACGATATGTTACCGAAAGAAGTTTCACTTATTAATATTAATTAATGCAAGCATCAAAATTTTTACGAAAACAATATTGTTGAAGTCTATAGAGTATAGACGATATCTTGGGTGAGCCGAAACGACTTGAAACGCATCCCTTGATAATTTTTTTTTCTCGAAATTTGAGGAATTTTAATGACAAAATCGCCTGATCTTTGGCTTTCGGTTCAATGAAGATTGAAAAAGTTTCGGCTCAAATTTCAATGTTTTTATAGTCCGTGATGCGAATGAATTAAGTAATAAATTACCCAATCAAGGGGTGGGCTTTCGAAGATTTCTGAAAGTCTCTGAAAGTTTGAGACTAAATTTTCCTAAGTTTCCTATCACTTCAGTTTTCAAATTTTAAGGTGTGAATTTTTCCCGTCTTCTTAGAGGTCGTTGTCTTGTCACTCCCGTTTTTCATCCTTAAATCAGGCAACAGGTGGCTGCCAATCTGACAACCTGTCTTCTGTATTTCCCACTATATCAACAGGGATTTTCCAATTAATTAATTAAAAACATCTTCTTCAATTTTCTTCAATTCACTGAAATCTTAAGAAATTAAAAAATATATATAATAAAAGGGAAATTTTTAAGGACCCTCCTGTTTTAGTGGTTAATCAAGAGATGATCTTTTCTTGATAACGGCGTTATCTTTGTCTTTTATCAACCTCTTCAATAGTTTTTTTCATTGGTTTGTTTGTTTGTTTTATTCGTGTTGTTTGTGGGTGTTTTCGGGATGAGGTTGATGGGCATTAAATGAGGGTGAGCGATTAGAGTATGGTATGGGTGGGGGGTTGAGGGTGAAAAAGGGCCATTTACAAGCAGCCCTTTGGTGAGTGGCGTTGATTTTCCTCGTGTTTTCAATGTTCCACTGCGCACTGCGACGTCGTAGGCGGTTGAACGAAATTATCGATTTGTCTGAGCTTAGATACCCCTGCACCCGTAGTGGGTACTGAATGAGGGGTTGAGAGACGAACTTTCCACATTGAAAAAGGCAATTTAAATTATTAAATTTCAAGCTTTAATTTCTTCTGTATCGATTTTTTTAAACAGATCATATTATTTTTGGTATCTCGTTGAAGTTTCTGATGGTTTAATTCTTGACGGAAAAATTATTTTGTGGAAAATCATTCAGGGATACCACATTATACAAATGTGTGTGTGTGTGCGTGTTAGTACATTTCGATTACAAAATGAACATTAACATACCGGACTCAGTGGCGTGCTCGGCTTTTTCCTAAATCTTCAAATTTTTGAAATAACTAAAACTTTTGGCTTTCCTATTTGAGCTTCTTACAATTTGATGATAACTTTAACAAAAGGTCGATGACATTTTTAAAGAATAACTTAGAAAATTTTATAAAATGGAGGCTGAAGAAAAATTTTAATTACCTCTGCCAGGCTAATACGAAAATATTCTCTATTGTTTATTATTTCACATACATTTTTTTCTAAATAACTTTGGTTAATTCATATTTTAAAATTTTAAAAAATCGTGCTTTAAACTCATTACAGTTTTTTACTTCAAATACAACATTTTTCATTTCAAATAACACTTTTTTAATACAAATTTTAAATGGATTTTTGGCGAAGGCTTTGAGATATAAAAATAACGCTTTTGAAATAAAAAGGGTTATTTTAGTTTTCTTAGCTACCTACCTATATAAAAGACAGAAAACTCTTTAAGCCAGTGATTACCAACTTAAGGTCAGCGAACCCCTGGGGGTTCACATTGCTCTGCGATGGTCCCAGTGTTAGAGTAAGAACAGTTGGATTCCTTTCTATACTAGTACTACCAGAGCATCATTTTTCACAGATATTTTGTGTTTTCCACGCAGTACTTTTGGAGGGAAAAATTACAAAATCATTTTCTCTAAGCCAACGCAGTATTTATCAATCGTTCCCAGTTTTCTTTCCAAACTCCTTGTTTATATTAGGTTCCTTCCAAACGACATACCAGGCCGACCATTTCCGTGTACGAACGTCTAATTGTCGTTCCACTCAAACTGGTCATGCATGCATGTGCCTTGAGCGGGTGAGTTTGTAACTCAAACGAACTTGTCACTTTATGATGGTCGGTTGATCTAAACACGTGGTAACTGATTCTTGTTTTTGGAGCGGCATCGTTTAAGTCAGTGTTTCCTAAGAGTTTGATGAGAGAACGCTTTGCACCCCCCCTCCTTAGTGTGACATCACATATTTTACAATTCACATCTAGAAATAACTATTGAATAGTATCGTAATAGTAACACTACACCGCGAAAGAATTATCTTCGGATAATTAAATCTAAAAATCTAAATATTAAATATTTGATTGGCAATGGGCTAGTTGTCAGAAGAAATTTTTTTTCTTACTGTAGTAGAGCGAGTGGCCGACAAAACAAGTTGAACCTAATTTTTTTTTTTTTTTTTGGTGTTTTAAGTCGCTTTAACATCTAAGGTCATATCACGACTGTCTAAACACAGAAAATTTCTGTTGGTAAGAATACAATTTATTCATAGGTCTAAGATCTTAAGTCTAGGATTCAACGGGAATCGAACCCGTACCACTTGACGCATGAAGCGGAGAGAACTACAGCCTCTAACCACTGCGCCAATAGGTGGTTAAGTTGAACCTAATGTTTCTACAGATAGTGTTGCAAATGTTTTGGAGTTTTTCGTTAATAGTTCAAAGCAGCCCCCTACAACTCCATGTTACAAAAATGTGACCATTTTTACTGGATTTGCAGTCACTAGTTGCCATTTAGTTGCCAACGAGTTGAATGAAGAAGACCACAAAGACTGACGAAGACCGAAGAATTTATGGAAGTCGGAGGTTAGAAATAATTTTTTTAAACGTCAGGCAAGTTATTAAAATGAAACTTTTTTAAATGTTTTCATTATTATTGTTATTATATGAGAATAATTATGATAAGTATTTTTATATAATAATTATAATAACTCTGATAAGTTTAAGTGGTAGGGGGCTGTTTGAGACGTATGACTCTTATAACAACACCGATTTCTGTAGAAATCGGTCACGTTTTTTTAGCCTTTCTCGTATCTAAGTGACAGGGGGCTGGTTCAAAGGGTGTGTTTTACTTAGCCATTAGATTAAAATAGATTTTGAAATGTGAAGTCACGAAATTTAGAACCCCTCCCACCACCTTGTCACACTTCTTCGATCCCCTCCCCCCTTAACGTGATGTAATTTATGGATGACCCCTTACAAAAATCAAAGAAGGGGTACAAATATGTCAAAATTTTAGAAAACACTGGTTTAGGTCGACCCAACGGTCAACCTGATAATAGACTTGCGCATAAAGTAATTGCAGACAGTTTTCTTTGGTTTTTTTACACACTCCCGTGCATGCTCGTGTACAACCGAGACGTGTCGATTGGAACAAACCTATTGTGTACAGATTTTACAACAATTTTACTTTGTTTATACTCGTATCAGAAAATTACGCATCGGTTGAATTCATATCTTCGTTTTCAAAACAAATAACAATAAAGAATAATTTTAAGAAAATCTTTGTTGCTAAAATGTGACTCTGGGAATGAACTGTACGACTATAAACCAGATTATGTCAAAAACAAAAGCAAAACGAAAATAGGAGGACAAAAGTTCAGATTTAAAGAAAATTTGACATTTCATATATGCAGCAAGCTAATAGAACAAGCTTAGATTTCGTATGGATATAAATAATTGAGAATGATTTTGATTGAGGATAGACCATTCAATTTCGTTAGTGACAACAGTCGTAAATTCAACTACGCCACTGTGCACCGATAGTTGTTTCGCCGACACTGAAAACTCGTGCGACATTAATCTTTGTCCAATTGAAAATAAATTCATTTCGTCAGGCATTGAGTGAGAGACGAAAACATCCATACGATACATATTTGAGCCGCTTTACAACTGACGCCAGACCTTCCCTTTCTCACTCACTCTGTCTCACTCTTGTTCGTTTCGCTTATATAACGTTCACCGATATTTTCATAATATATTTTATGTTCAAGCCTAATTATTATTACTGCAACATTTATTTAACGAGTCGATGTATTAGTGGTTTTGGATGGGTGTGTGGTTATAATATATACATATACATGTGTATGTGTGTGTGTGAAACGTATTTATGATATGAATGTGTGAAGCATTGAGTACAGACACGTTGTCGCGTGTCTGTGTATTGGTGGTGCCGTGTGTATCGCTCAAGGTTTTTCACAGCCTACTTGAATATCGTTGTGCCACGCACTCGACTCAATTCGGTTTAGTGTTTTGTTATGCTCGGCTCAACTCGGCTCCGGCTTCAACTTGGCTGCGACATTAATGACGATGACGACGACAGAATATTATAAATGACATTCGTTAGAATTTATATAATGAATGAATTTTTTCCACAATCCAAATGCACAAAATACATTTTAAATACCAAAGAAATGTTTTTTTAAAAAAAAATAAATAGGTACAGGAAAATATTTCATATTTTTATTGTTGCCACGGGATTCTCGTCGTGTATACGTATACGAGGGTGGTTTTGGGAATTTCATTGGGATTGTAACGGGATTTAGTGGGCACTGACGGGAATGAGAGCGGGTGTGGGGGCTGTCGAGGATGTAATGAGGGGGTGAAACGTTTTCAGCAAGTGCACAATTGGTCCCCTCTGTTTTTCTGTATGATTGATGATAATGTTGATGATGATTTATTCTGTCGAGGTTCTTTGGTTTTGATTCACTTAAAATGAATTAGTGGCAAGTCTCTGAAAACATAAAATAGTTAACCGAGAAAAAGAGCAAAAAACGAGATGAAATTAAGGCGTGTGAACGTACAAATTAATGAAGAAGGGTACCTAATAGAATGATATAAAACATAATAAAAATCCTCCATTATTGTTAAAGTTTAAAGATTAAGGATATTAGATATATTTTGACTTTAGAACGATATCCAGCTATGAAAACACCAACCAATCAAATCGTTTCTTTTCTACTTACATTCATTTTGTAGCTGTAAAATAAAGAAATTGTTTTATTGTTTTCATTTCAGGTTATTCTCAATATCATAACAAACAGCCTATAAAATTACAGTTTTTGGAGGGTTTAGAATAATTTTGAACTATTAAATAACTAAAATAAATTATTCCTCAGAAGTTACATTTTAACAAGAGTTTTTATGGAAATTTGGAAATATTAGTTTATATAAATCGACGAACTGTAAAAGGAAATGACAAAATCATTTTATTTTTTTTTACCCGATGATATCGCGAAGTACCTATGTAGGTATTCTATAAAAATATAGGTCGTTTAATTTAAATAGAAGCTTGAAAGTGTAAAACTTTACGAAGAAGGATAGGTAATGAAATAAATTTGGAGAAACATGAAAATCCTTCATAAACGTAAAGAACACTTACATGAAGTTGTATTTAATTTACGTTAAAGAAATGAAAATTTTACTGATTTTAAGTTGATACCTACCTAACTATAGCTAGGAAAGCATCAACCATCAATCAAATCCTTTCTTATCTATCTACAGGTACATATTATATACATTACTTAAGGTACTTTAAAGTTTAACTTGTAAAGTAAGCAAATCCTTTTCTTCCTTTATTTTTTTATTTAAATTTATAATCAGAAAAAAATCAAGAGACCAGCGATTCTTAGATCGTTCACGGGAAAAAAAACCTGAACTTATTCATAACTGAGCCTGCGTTCTACGATAATTCTGAATCTATCTTGGACTGATTTGTAGTCGGCTTAGAGTGAGACCGCGAACGAAGCTAACGTAGGAAAAAATATCTGCTGCGAGGCGTCACAGCACTTTCTTTTACTTTCATTTATGAAACTAGCTGTTGGTCAAAAGAAATAAAAGCACTTTATAGGTTCGTTCGCGGATGTGATACTGAATCGGTAACGAATCAGTTCAAGACCGATTTAAAATCAGCGCCAAGCGCATGTAAGTTTATGAACCGAGTTACGGTCCGATAGTCGCGGTTCACACGGAATGCGTTCGTTACCGATTCATATTTGGTTCTAGCGATCCTCAGATTTTTGTTAGGATGAAAAATTCGATTCTCTTACTCATGCGCAGTTTGCTAAATTGTGGCTAATTCAAAATTCAGTTTCGCTGTCATGCTGCGTTCACACTAGTCAACTTTAGTAGCCCGTTTTTAGTTGATCAAAAATAGTTGAATGAAAAACCTCGTGTGAGAACCGTAATCAACTTTTTAGTGGATCAAAAAAAGTTTAAACGAGCCATTACACTAGGTTTTTCATTCCACTTTTGATCGATTAACTAAAATCGGTTAACGTTAAAGGTTATAGGTTAAAGTTGACTCGTGTGAACGAGACATCAACGTCTGTCAACGTTCAATTCAGTTAACAATTTTCGTGGGTTTTCGTTAATCCTCGTCTTACTTCCGAACATTTTCAAACTCGTTCACAGAAAAATAACCCTTAATCAGTTCATAAGCGTGTATGCGTTTGGCGATTATCCTATCCATTTGGATTGATTCTTTACCAGTTCCGAATCACCACCGCGAACAAACCTTATAACTATACGTATAAACAGAACTATATGCATACAAACATACTATCTATATGCATGTACGAATTCCCAACCTTCACCCCAGAACCGTCTTTACTCGAATTTTCCCAGGAAAAAGTTTCATATAAAAATTGTACGCATCAATTAGTCTAAGAACTATGGAAAGTTTAAAGAAATTCGTTGGAGCCGTTTTCGAAAAAAAATTGGAAAAGCTCAAAAACTTCTAAAATAAAGTGGAGCTTTCGATAATAACCGATTTCAACCAAAAGTTTCGCGGCGCAACTAGGTATAATATGAAGGCCAAATTCCAAGTTTGGTGAAATTCGGATAAAGCTTTCGATACGATATGGCTGTCACACACAGACATGTTTCTAAAAACTACTTTTTTGGACTCAGGGGACCTCAAAACATGTATTTCCGGTGAAAGCTCGAATTCGAAAATTCGACCCGATTACAATACTTCCTTTACTATGGTCGATCTGACAATAAGGTTAGGTTGTAATCTTTATTTAAGAAGAATCTAACATGTTTATTTATTAAATGGCATATAGGTGTATAATATATTCAAAATAAATTATAGACGTAGATATTTACACTACCATTGGCCTTAATTTTAAGGAACCGAAAACATTTGATCCCAAAAGAAAGTCAGTCAATTCCTGACCGCCTTAAATCCAGGAGCGCTGTATACGTTCTTCTCGACAAATAAATGTACTCGATGGTAACTTTTTCCAATAGAAGCCTGTTTCATCAAAATTGAAGAAGAGATCTACAGGATAATTGCCTTGTTTCACAATTTTTTGAAACTTTTAAGGGTAAGCTGCCGTCTGTCCTCTGATGACGGAGATTCCCAGGTCGAACAGGGGAATTCCCATCGGGCACTAACTGCCGTAATTGTGAATCGGCTTAAAACGAACCAGCGCAAAACGAGGTTTATGTGTAGTTTTCTTTCTCTAAAAGTCGAAGGTACCTATATTTTTTTCTCTCGTGTAACGAAATAATAAAATGAAATGCTTTTGAAATTTCACTCTCAATTATCGTTCTTTTATCGACTACCCAACCGCCGCTTTAAGAAAGTTTAATTTCAAAATGCTTTTAAGATATTTTTGTTGTAATTTTTTTATGTTCATAATTATTGTTTATTTTTTGTTCACCACCAACCAGCAATTTCCAGTCTCCCAGACTATCAGTGGTACGCGTACCATAGATTGAGAAACACAGCAGTAGAATTTGACCACTTAGTAAGGTAGTCTACACCAGTGACGTATATATAGGGATTTATCAAGTCAAATATAATTGGAAAATTTTTGAATGAAATCTGTTTGATATTCTAACTTATAAATTAAATAACTTGTGATATCAACGCGGGACTTAATTTAAATGAATTGGACTTGATTTTAAATCAATTTTAGATCAGATATAGGCCTAAGTTTAAATCCTACTATAAATCCATTTTTTTTCTTGGGTTTTCTGAATCGATGATCGCTAATGACCTCAGTAATTAAAGTGATCTTCAATAAAAAGGAAACAGAAACCATTTCCCTGTTTGACATGCCTAATCACTTTTTTATCTGAGATATTTTAAAAAATATACAAGAAACCATCTGCAAATAAAATTTATATGTTAAACATTTTTTTTTGGTTTCTACGAAATGTTCATAGTATAAATAAATCAGTCAGAGTCGTAACTTTAATGTTGTCGTCGAATCGTGTTATGTTTGGCAACGGTGCATTTCTACTTTGCTAAAGCAAAATATAAAAAAAAATGTTTTTTTCAGTTTCTCTTGGAAATTTTCGCTTTGATGTTTCAATATATAAAGAGCAAAGTTGGATATCTTTATAGTGTTGGTATATGATGGCCAAAATGTGTTGTGTAATCAAGCGGTTTGTAAAGAACGAAAATCTTTGATTGCCAAAAGTTAGACTATACAATTGCATACATAGAGTGATAGAATGGCGGAAAATTTTAAATACTAAGAAAAAAATCAGACATTTCGATTACTGTTACAATATATAACTATTTATTAAACATAGTACCTATACCTATTTTGAAATTTAGTTGACAATTTTAATATGAAATATATATTTTTTTTTCACTTTAACTTCGAGATACATCAAGTCAAGTTGTTGGCAATTTTTTAAATGAATTGTGCTTGACATTTTGACTTCTTTGGAGTTTTTATGACTTTGATATTTCAATACTAATATATTTAACGTGAGTGTCAAACTTTCTAGTCAAATTTAGACCAAGTAACTTGAAAATTAAGTCAAGTAGTGAAGTGCTATTTTCACTACACTTTAGTCTGATTTCTAATGGTTTCCGGTTATGTAATAACAGTTTCATTGTTGTTGCAATAGAAAACAAAAATTTCCCAACTTTAAAAAGTTTATATTATTGTGAAAAACTCAAATAGTGTAGGTACTCATTTAGAGCTGAACCACGATGTGACTCAACCTGTAAAGCAAAATATTCATTTTAACCAAAAAATCAAAATAATTAAAAGGAGGTGGGTAGAGATCGACCTTTTCCCGCTCATCGGCAAATTCATACCTATTCTATTATATATTACTTACCTATATTATACTAGCTGATACCCACCCGCCTCGCTGGACATAGCTAAATTAAACTGTTTGATTGATAAAATTACCGTCATAGCAAAATATATATAAAAGTCAATAGTTCGCGGGTGTGAATCCGAACCAGTTCAGGGGCTATTTGCATGCGCATTTTTAAAGAAAGCGTTCGCGGGTCTGTGAATTCTGAATTTTTAGTAACGGTCCGATGTTCGCGGTTTACACGAAATGCGTTCGTTATCGATTCAGAATTAGTTCTAGCAATTCTTGGATTTTTGTTGGAACGAAAAATTCGATTCTTTTACTCATGCGTAGTTCGATAAATCGTGGACAGTACAAAGTCCAGTTTTGCTGTCAACGTTCAATTCAATTAACAATTTTCGTGGGTTCTAGTTAATCCTCGTCTAGTTCGGAACAATTCTAAAGTCGTTCGCGGAAAAAAAAAATCCTGAATCGGTTTATAACCGTGATCTTGGCGATAGTACTAAATCTTCCTTGAACGGATTCGTAATCAGTTCAGAATGAGATCCGCGAGCGAAGCTTTTATATGACTATAAATGTTGGTATAAACAGATAGGTAATAGTTATTCCTAAGGAATCAAAAATTTTCCAGAGTTATAAATATCTTCGTATTATTACCTGTCTAGAAATCACAATTTGCAGTTCAGTCATCTTTCAATGGGTTATTATTCGTAATTTACGTTTGACATACTTTAAACTCCCTATGAGTTACCTACACCCGTGATAATAGATTAAAAAAAATTTTGAACTAATTCATCCCTATGTAACTCTGTGTATTTTCATCTCTATGAATCAAACTCCTAACGACTTCACCTCTCTAAGTCAAACTCTTAATTGGGATCACTTTAGTCGAACTGTATGCTTTAGCTATTCACTCTTAGGTACGGGTGTCATTTTGGAACTTGGATATTTTTTTTAAGAATGAAATCATATTTACTGTAGATAATTTTCCGATTACTCTAATTATTACCGTTAACAAATCGAACAATGGATAACTAAAATAAGAACGTTTACTGCGCCAAACTTTAGATAAGATAACTAGGTACCTATAAATTAACTATGGATTTATGGGTTCTAGGAATTCAACTTCTCGAGAGTTCACTGGATTCAATTATGAAAATTAAAATTTTTATGATTTAGAATACCTATATATAATATTATAAATTTCGATTTATATTATGAAAGTCGTGTACAACTTGTAAGAAAGTTAGCGAGTCAGAGAAAGACAAACTGCGTGTATGTGATTAATCTGTAATAGATACTGGTCAGTCGTATATAAACGTTTTAAATTTTTAATTGTCATTCAATTGAAATTTCTAAAAATTCTATTTAATTCAATTTTGATTCAAAAAAGTTGATAAAAAAAAATTATCAATTCTTAATTTTTTTTTCTTAACCGGATTTCGTATAAGAAGGTAGATATATGCCTAGGTACTTACTAGGTAATAACGTTTTACTGTAAAAAAATTTTTTTTCGTTCTTTCCCATACCAAGTTCACATTTTCACTGTTAAAATAAAATCAACAGTAAAATAAAAATAAAAACCAAAACTATTAAGGTAAAAAAAGAGTAATTTAGTTTATTACGGAAAAAGATTTTATATTAGGAGCTTTACAATGACGTATGATGAATTCGAAATACTAAATCATAAACGCTTCCAAAAACCATTATAGACATAGACATGAATATATCACAAATAGATTTTAAACAATTGGTCTGCAAGAGTTCAATATTCATATTTTTGGATTGTTGCAATTCACATCTCAATTTCATAACATCAATTTGATTTATGTTAAGTATATCTCGTTGCCTTAGAATTGGAGCGAATTTTCAAACGAAAAGAAGCATTCATGTCTTATTATTGCAAATGGAAATGCAGTTTGTAAATTTTCATTTATTTATTAAAGCTCGATATTCGAATAATTACCTTCAAATCAAATACATATAGGTATACCTATTTATGCAGATTATAAGTTGGTTGGTATACCTATATCAAGTTGATTAAATTAATTACTCAGGATCGGATTTAGTTATCATAACCTCGTAGTCGCATTATGCGGCCAAGGACGAAGGTTTAAGCGAAATGTCCCCATGCAAATTCGATTATCGCTCATTTACATTCGTGGCATGTTCGAATTTTAGTATTTCATGAAAAAAAAAACAATACGAATGTAATGAACTTTTTTTACAAGTTATCAGAAGAATTTTAATATTATAAGGTAAAAGGACAGTGGCGTAACTATACCATCTGAGGCCCGTGGCAATTTCATTGGATAACCCCCCTCCCCATCCCCCGTAATTAATCATAATATTTACTACTACCCCCCCACCGTTGTAAATGATAATAATTTATATGAATTTGTACGTTGTCATAAGTTGTGTTGAACTTTAATTGATTATAAAACTGATATAAAATTTTTATATCAGTAAAGTTATTAGGTTACTTTTGGAGTAGCGACCTCTCGGACCGGGGCCCTAAACCTCGTGAGGCCCGTGGAATTTTGCCAGCCCCGTCACGATAGATACGCCACTGTAAAAGGATGAAAATTAGTCAAAGGTTTATTGGAAAATTTCTTCGGAAAGTGATTTCACATGAATGTAGGTACAAAGTAAGTTTACACCTAGATATTTTAGTTTTCGAAAGATTTTGAAAAGAAAAAAAGTTTTCTATGATCGAAACAATACAGGGGAAATCAGTGATTTACGTCTACCTAGATCCTAAGGTGGCATAATTTTAGGGTGACAAAAACTTAGAGACGACAACTGTCTCTGTCTGTCCTTTATGCAATTCTAAACTATTCGACTAATTTCGATAAAACTTTGAGTAGTTTTTGTCCGGAGTCCAGACCAGAGAAGACTTACAACCTTTTAGAGAGTCTCTTAGGGGAAATTGGGAGGGAAAGTAATTTAGATATACGCATTTGTTTGCCTCACATTACCTACTCCTTTTTCGTAGTAGTAATCTTGACACGACATTTAAGCTTAATAACTTTTTCACTCATCAAGGCTGTCCTAAAAAAGATGAAAAAGAGGGTTTTGAAAAGGTGTAAGAAATAAGAGTGTTTCAAAAAGAGTGAAATAGAGGGTGTCTCAAAAAGAGTGAATAATTTGGAGTACTTAAAAAGTGTGTCATTGATTTGCGCTTCTCTCACGAAAGGAAAAGGTGATGAATAAACGTAATTTTTCATGTTCATGTTATGATAGTTTATAAGGCAATGGATACCAAAAAAATAAATAATAGTAATAGTAATAGTAATAGTAATAGTAAAATTTGTGGCATTACGGAACGAATATCAATGAAATATTATTAAAGATATTTTAGATCTTAAGATAATACATTGCCTATTAATTGTACTGAAAAAATGTATGGTTCCTGTAGGATAACTTAAATGCTAACTAATGTTAATGAAATGCTCTTTAATGTTAAACTAGCTGAGCACTTTCTAATGATATTTGGGATAAAAGACTCTCAAGTCTTAAAGGAAACCAAGTGGTTTTTATTCTCAAAAGTGTATAGAACCTATGAGATAGCTAATATCTCTTACTGAAGAACTAGTTTAAAAGACATTAAGATCTTGAAATAAAATTTTATCTTTTTCTGTCAAAATGACTGAACTTTTATATTTAGGGTGAAAGTTTCTATTACTGAATTAGTTTAATTTAGAAACGCTCAGTGAAGTGAACGGGTATTCCCTAGTATTTTATAAAATATGTTTGCATCAATGTAACCACATTACTCGTACCAACGAATTCGTATCCAATGTATCGGCGGTCTCTTAAAGTTAAATTATGAACTGTTTAAAATGTTTTTTTTTTTACTTAAGTATCTTTAAATTTTTCTATACTCCTATTAATTTTCTCTTTTCAATTTTTGCTGTTATCGACGAAATTAACAAATTAACGGCTTATTAAAAGCTCTTTCATCCCTTTTACATAACAATTTTTTTTCTATTACTTATATGTTCATTTCAAATCAGCGATTCTTTATCGAGTTTATATTCATACAATTGAAACAGATATCATATTAATAACATATACGTATAGAATAGAAAGTTTGCCAACTTTACATATTTTTCAAGGGAGACGAGGGGATAAGTATCTACATTTCTTGATTGTCTATAGTTTTTTTTTCGTTTTGCTACTGTAACGGTTTCGAACCAAAAAATGGCATTCTCCAAGATTTTTTGTCGTCTCTTTTCCACCATGACTCACTGTAGTCAGTGTACTCGAGCACTGACAGAACAAAATATGTAGATAATTAAAATGAATTCTTATTATTCGAATTTTTTCACACGATATGAATTTTAATTGATTTTTTTCTTCTTCTCAATTCAGAGGCTACGTGTTGAGCATAATATGAGAACGGGGTAAAGAGAGGGTCTTGAGTGGATTTCAATTGAAAAATTTTACCATCATTTAGCTGCAATTAGTGTTTCATTATTATGATGATGAAACGAAAAATTCGTTACGCTGAAAAAAAAATTTAATAATTCTTATAAATTCCATCGGATTTGAAAAACAGATTAATAATGCCCATATATATATTTGAATAAGTACTAAGATCATTTTTCTAAGTTTCTAGTTATATTTTACGTTACAGTATCTAAAGACAATGATTGGTAACATTGATTAGCTGTCAAATGTTAAGAATCAAAGAATGTCAGTGAGGAAATTATACATTTTCAAATTTAGTAGAAAAATAATCCCGTTTAATGTAATTTGTGTGATAAGGTTCTATAGAAAAATGATCTATATCAATGAAAAACTTCAAGAAGTATTGGTACGTTGATTTTCCAATTCTTTTTACTTATACGATTCAGTGGCTCCTTACTAAAATCACCTAAGTCCATTGTTTTCGAAAAAGGAGTTTATGACGGACTCTAAATCTCCATTTAGTCCTTCCTCAACTATCAAAAGGAAAATATCCGATTTAGTCTTACTTGTCAGAAATCAGAATATGAAACACAGCAATGGTCCATTTCTAAACGTGTCTGTAGAACTTAAAATCGCGATATCTAAAAACGTCAAACAGGACTTACCTGATCTTACTACGGAACCACAGAATTAGTGTACACCAAACAAATGCCACTTAAAATGAAGTTTCTTTACTACTTATTTAAAATGATATCTATTCTATTATATAAATAAAATGATAGTAGTAAAAAACTACTGGATATATTTTGATCAAACTTTTTTCAGTTTACTTCTATCATACTTAATCCTTATCTTAAAAACGAATTATTATAATAGCTTCGTTTAATACAAAGTTATTGAAGTTTTAAGAAAATACGATTTTTCCAAGCATAGTGCAACGTCAACTATAACGTTGACTTGGGTTACAAATTAATAATAAAGACAGCGACACGCAATTTTGAATTTTCACTGTCGGCTTTTTAAATTTATAATTAGCAGTGTTGCATTCACTGTTATATTTTTACCATTAATACCTACCTATCAGAGGCGTGCGGTCCATACATGCTGTAGATGCAGCGCATGCCTTTGGATTGTAAGACGATTTTAATAATTGAATATTTTTTATGTCTTATTCATTTCATTTTTAATTTACGTAATTGTATTTGTAAAATCATTCTAAAAATGATATATTTTTATCATTTATAAATTTTTTGATTTACGTAATAATGAAAGGTATCACTCATAAAATTGGCATAGTTTACCAAATCAAATGAACGGCAAAAGCCGAATGAATGCGTTGGCGTCGGTAGCATGCGATTGTTTGCTTCGAGTTGGTCACGCATGCGCACGAGTACGGCCAAATACTATCTCTCTCGGCATTTAACATAGCTGATTAACGGTCTGCAGATGCGTTTGCCGTTTTGAATCTAAACAGTGAATTTAATTGTTACTGATACTTTTCGTGAGTTATTTTGAATTATTAACCCAAAGGCCATACACATGTTCTGTTCTTTAGGATTAGAACTATTTTTGTGGTTTTTAAATACATTATATGATGCGGTTGTTGATGATTTTTGTAAAAAGGAGCGTCGAATAAGGCTAATTTTAAAAAAAATACTTATAACACCACGTTTATCAAATAAAAAAATAAATTTAAAAAATGTGGTTCTTATACCCCCCCCCCACTCACTTCTAACCGCATACCCTGTTTCAAAAGTCACCGCACGCCACTGCTACCTATGAATTTCGTTAAATTTGAGGTTAAATTAAAACATGTTTTAAAGCTCATAGAATGAAGTCGCGGATACAGCTAGTATTAGATATATAAATTAGAAAAGTTTAGCTACTTATTTTTCTTTAATGAAAAGTAGGAAAAAGATCTACCAATGTTTCTAGGGTTACAATTTTTATTATAAAGTCCATTTTTTGTTAATCTTTCCATAACATTGGCTGAATCTATTTTGTTCATCTCCTTTTCTCTTTCTATAAACTTATAAATTTATCTCTTTTCCATTCAGTCCATTTAATTTTGCCAAATTTAACTCTCTTTTTCCGCGCCTATACATGTTGTCAACCCTTGCTGTTGACCACCCTTATTTTGACCACTTGTTCACACTGAATTGAAACAATTTCAACCCTTTCACCTTTCAATTGGACGCGGTTTCATAAAAAAAAAACCTGTTATACGCCAAATCTACCTATGAAACAAAAGAGGCATAATTGAAAACAAATTAAGGCCCTCCCACGAATTGTATAGACAATCAATTCAAAATCAAAAATTAAAAACTCTTAAATACGTTGAACTTTCATATTTTCCATACATTCAGTAGTTAGGTATACAGCGTGTAATCGTTAATTGAAAACGCTTATGCCCTGTTTCACAGCGGACGTTTAAACTTTATTCAATTCGGTTTTACAGTTTCATTTAAACTTTGAGCCGATAAGTTCAATTCGTTGTTTAAATTAAACGACAGAATTCCGTTTAAACTACAGTTCAATGTTTGACAACTGCTTTGTTATACGTGACCATAGTTCATTTGGTAAAGTTACATAGAAACCATAAAAAATACATGCAGTGCTACCACATTTATTCATAGATATAAGATTATTATTTAAACGACATTTAATTGAACTGAAGTTTAAATTATACTGTGAAACTGAATGGTTTAAGCTTCAAATTTGAACTCCAGTTTAGGTTCAGCTGAACTTAAGTTTAAACGGTCACTGTGAAATTGGGCATTAATGGCTTAGCGTAGAGACATGCAATTTGAATTCTGGTTTTTTATTAAAAAAACCATACTCTATTTTAACCAACAATTTAAAAAAAAAGTTTTTATTAATTTGATTAATTAAACAAACTGACGATAACCAATATTGATATAGAATTAAAGGGACATTAGTTTTAGTTACTAAAATTAATAAATACATACAAAAAATAATTACCTAACTTGTGATTAAAGAAGGGTTGACCATTTTATGAAAAAAATAAAATAAAAACCATAAGTATCTAATTAATAAAAAAAATCTGAGTCTATAAAAATATGTGCCATTAATTAATATTAAAACTAATATGAACCAAATAAAACATAATTCAAATTACACGGCGTTTTGCAAAGATATTGAATGTTTTCAATTAGCATTTACAGAGGCGTGCGATCTATGGAAGCAAACGAAGCATTGGCATTTGGCTTTCCCATAATTTATTAAGTTAATATTCAAACATCCAAAACTGTAAATTACTTTTACTTTATTGTAAGTAAAATTATAAAAAAAAAATTGGTTGTCTGTAAAGTCGGTTTACGGACGATAATTTTACGTGATAACATCATAATGAAAAATTGCCTACTTTTATGAATTGAATTATTATCACTGAATTGTCATTATTTTGTATAATACAAAGAAGGAGTTAATTGAAAATTACCAATTTTTTCAAAATGAAATCAGACTGAAAATTATGAAGAAAATCAATTTTAAATCTTATTAAGTAAATTGTATAAAAAAACACAAAACACATTGTCTAGGATTCAACAATTGCCTCTATCGCGTTCTCGCTTGCGCGCACAGGCCCAAATGGAACGTGACACTTTTTCAGACTTGATGTCGTAGTTCATTAATTTATAAGACGTTATCACGTCAATAAGGAAAGTTATAAAATATAGGTACTTAACCATTAATGACGTCACTATCCTGGCGATCTCACGTGAACGTATATATGCTGGACTTTACTGATGGAACATGTCTTCGTTTGCACTTTCGAAATTGGATATACCTACCTATGTGCAATTCATTAATTCTTCAAGAGAGACAAAAACTTGTTTTATAAACTTTGGTTTATTTTATAAAATAACTATAAATAGAGAAAGGCATGACGGTATATTATGTGCATTTGTACACCTAGCCTAAGATCCCGTCACATGATTGGTACACTAATAAGTAATGTAGCTTAATCAATTATACTTAGGTAAGTATACCAAATAAAAATCTCTTTTCTCTACATGATGATATAAAGGTGTCAATCTAAAAGTGCATGCAAATAAGCGAAAATAGCTGTTAAAGATGCGGTAAATTAAAGATAAAGTGAGAGCACGCAGAGACATTTTTTAGGACAAGGAAGACGAATACGAGTCTTGCGAGTTTTTAAACCCTTTCCGTGTCTCAATAGATAGAGACAAGCCATAGAGTTAAAACTTGTAGCGCAAACATTCGCTGTTCACGCCTGACTCATCTCTCTGTCTCATCTTTAATAGCAATTTTCGCTTATTTACGGGCACTTTTAGATTGGCACCTTTATATTATCGTGCACAGAAAAAAGAGTTTTAATTTGATATATAAATTATTACGCAGCATGATGAGTGTAACAATCATGCATCTTAGGCTAACATACCTTCCTATTTTTTTCCAATCTTGAATATGCATATCCGATTTGGAAAGTGCAACGATGGTGTGTTATTTTTCACAGTCAATTTGCTACTTGATTGAAAATGACAACCAATCGGAAAACACAATTCTATATAATAATATTGTTACCAGGCAAACAATTCAGACATATTTTATCTTACTTGTATCTCTTAAGTGAAAACCCATCGCACGCCACTGGCTTACATATATTATGTCATTTATACGGAGTATTTAAAAAAAATCTTTAAGAAACTGGAGCCAATACAGTGGTAATAATTCCGATAAAGGAGTCTTAATCGATTTCGATTGATTTATTGATTAGTGCAACGCATCGGAACGATCTAATTAAAATTTGTATCGGTCAATTTTAAGGTTAGCGCGGTAACTTATGTTCAGTAATCAATTCCGACTTGTTCTTATATACTTTTGCTAATTGCAATTAAAAGCTGATTGCATCAAAAGTTCAAAGAAACTCAATGACATTGGTACTATTGCTTATATATTAGAATAATTATTAAAAGATCTTTTCCGTGATTTCTTGTTAAAAAGGATTATTGAAAGATTTCTTTGGAAAGTTTCTAAATAATGGGAAAGAAATTTCTATTTGAAATAGGTACGAAAGTCGTTTTTCCATGTAGAAAAGATACAAACGCTATGCAACTTAGATACACCGCTTAAACAATTTCTTTTATAATATTCTTAATAGATAATTATGAAATGTCTATAACGTCAAAATTCAATCAAAATTTAAGAAAAACTATATAACACAGAGAAGAGAGCTTTTTGGGCAGTTATAAAAAAATTGGTTGTCTGTAAATTAGGTTTACGTGATAACGTCATAAAGAAACATTAATCAAAAATTGCATATGCCTATTTTTATGAATTGAATTGAATTATTATTATCTACTGAATTATCATTATTTTGTATAATACAAAGAAGGAGTTCATTGAAAATTACAATTTTTTCAAAATGAATAATCAGACTGAAAATCACGTTGTTTAGGATTTAACAATTATTGAATACGAGGCGTAGCTTATTGTAGAAGTTCTCGAAGAAGCTCGCGTGGCGGCGTTCCAATAGCAGAACTCTATCGTGCCTCTCTATCGCTTGTATCGCGTTCTCGCTTGCACGCACAGACTCAAACGAAACCTGACACTTTTACGTACAGGCTACCCAGTGTTCATCAATTTATAAGACGTTATCATGTCAAAAATCGAAAAAAACAGTTCCTTAAAATTTAATAAATCGCAAGCCACATTTTGTCTTAATCTTTTCATTTGTTCAAACATTTTTAGAGGTTAATTCTCAAAGAAAAAATGGCGAATTTTCTTTGATTTCCATTTGTAGAAATAACAATAATTATTGTTTAGTAGAGATTTTTGTTGAGTATTTTGTGATCACTTTGGGTTAACATTTTATTTCTAGTCTTACTTTTATCCTCACAAATCTTTTCCATAGTTACTTAACGTAAATTATTAATGTCATTCACAGAAATATTTCCATAAAAGTCTCTCCATACATTTACATGTAGGTACAAAAGAAAGACAAAACTATTGAAATCAGAAGAGAAAAAACGAGAGGAGAACAGAAAAAAAAAACTCGTATAAAGATAAATGTAAATGAAAATGAAAATAAAATTTAAATCAAAGCCAAATGTCTATTACCATATGTGTGCATAGGCTTTATGTACCAACATTAAATAAATACCAAGGCCTTAATTTGATATTATATAATTTCACTCCATATAAATTATTTATATATTATGTATCTCTCTGTTATGTATTTAATGTGTTTCTATGTCTAGCCAACTTGGATGCCGCATAACCCCTCGCCCCGACCGCACTTAGTGTTGTACACAACGCGGTTATCGTCACTCGTTTTTTACCATTTCCTAGCCCCGCAATACCCCTAACAATTCCAAGGCACTCCACGTCAAGTATCACGGAAAAAACGGACTCATGAAAATCATAGATAGACTCACTGTATTATTATTATATACATATATACATAAAGACAAATATATACATAAGGCTTGAACAACTCTAAATGAAAACGGAAAAATTAAAGGCCTCAAAAAGTATTTGAGCTTTAACGATTTCATTATTTGAGAAGTGTCAGAGGGGTGAGAAGTACAATTTTTAAGTATATAAGGGCCGGTTGGTAAAGAAAAGCGAGTAAATAACGTGTGTGTGAAGTATATAAGGGAGACCTTTGGCTCGAACTAGTCGA
Organism: Sisyra nigra; assembly: GCA_958496155.1. NCBI lineage: Eukaryota > Metazoa > Arthropoda > Insecta > Neuroptera > Sisyridae > Sisyra > Sisyra nigra. The sequence continues at coordinate 16,011,238 of OY292318.1, forward strand.
GTTATGTAAAGGTGGCGTGCGATGGCAAGTCGAGCTATGCGGGTTGTTGTGGTCGTATTGAATCAAATAAGATAGAACGTGTGCGATTCAAACATGAGAAAGAGAGATGCAAATATTTCAGTGTTCTTGTTGTACTTAAAATGTATGCGCCTTCTCGTTCAATTTTTAGTTTATGCACACAATAACGACGTACAATGATTAAATAGCAGGGTTGAAATTTTTAAAAAATTATTTTCTCCATGACATTTTTATATTTTAATTAATAAAGAAAATTATTTTTTATTAATTTTTGAAGACATTAAACAGGTTAGATAAAGATGATATTGTAAGAATATTGACAAATAGGATGTTGTGTGGTCGATGATTTTGGTCGACCCTGTTTATTGTGATAGTGGAACGACAGAACAGTGTTGGACGTACTCGGACAATTCGTGTACGAGGGTGTTTATGCGTGTGCAAGTCGAACAATCCACACGAAACGTGGCTCGTTCCCTTTTTTGAACGCGGATCGTCGCTCCTTGTTTATTTCAATGCGGTGTCGCGCTCGTTCAAAGTTCGTCCGTCTGTCTCCTATCCAATCATACAAACGGTTGGAAATTGATATGATCGAAAAGTTGGTTGACACTCTCCGCATTGCAAGCAGAACTAAAAATAAAACCAACTAAAACAAAAAGTCCCCTTACATTTTTTATTTCCAACCCTCCACGCATCCACCTAACACGGTAGGTATAGTTTTGAGATTTTCGTAAATAATGTAATTCCCCTGGTTGATTTATCGAGATAAAATTAGTATCTACAATGGGTAGGTAATACGTAAATCCTTAGTGTAAAAGAAATTAACTATTATTTAATTGATGGCAAAGTGAAAATTCACATACCTACCTAGCACAAAATAATCGCTACCTAACAACTGAAATAAATTGTATAAATTCTTAATGAAAATGTAAATTCCCCTGCCCATACAAAGTTTGGCGACAGGGCCATTAATGGCCCATTGCTTAGCCAGAGATGCTAGTTGTTGGCCTAACATTGGCAACTGTTAACGGCCCAACTACGGTTGCCGGCTGGATGATAACCCCGGGCCGCTAATGGCAGTCGACTATCGGCCGACTGCAGTAAAAGTTACCGGGCCGTTAATGGCGATTAACAATCGACCGACTGAAGCAAAGGTTACAGGGCCGTTAATAGAAACCAACAATCGGCCGACTGCAGTAAAAATTACTGGACCGTTAATGGCAAATATTATAAAAAATAAAACTACTTAAATAATGAAAAAAATTATATAAAATCAGCTCAACGATTATTATGATACAATCATTTATTCACTTTATAATACATACAATCTTAATAAAAAATCAGACAACATCAATAATTGGGATTCTTTTAAATTAAGTATCTAAAGATAACAATTTCTATCTTTTCCTGTCAGTTAGACTTTCGATTAATTTCGTACCTATTGTTTTTAGGTTGAAAATAGCTTTCTAAAGTTGGCATTATGAACTCTTTTAGTTGGTAAAATTGTCATTGCTGATTTTTGTTAAGCTCTATATATGTATTTCATGCGAAGATCTCATTCGATTACCTAATTATGGATTCGTTTTAGAATTTATGGTTTTATAGACAGATTGTTTATTGGATATCTACATCACAGACTATTTTGGGTAAGAAAAAAGGAAGGCTTATAGGTATGTATTATGTGTCATACTGTTTTTTAAAGAACCGCTGGAACATGACGATAACTGGTATTAATGAAATAATATTTAGGGTATCTTTACCTAGATAAAAATGTAATTACCCTGGATAGGCTCTTACATTTTTGGTTAGGTAGTTAGGTACCTCTACCTAAAGGTGATATTTTGAAGGTAGATTTGTAATGGACACGAGAACAGATATCTACTAGAAAAATAAATATAAACTAAGTATAACTCAATTTTCCTATCTAGTAAAAATTACTTTCTTTGGTGGTTTTATTCGTACATATACAAATAATTAACCTACAGTAGTGTAGCAGCTTGCCCTATAGACAGGTACTGTAACAAAATTTGTCGGGGGCCCCATTGGACACTTGGTTAAGTTGGGTGTAGGCAGTTCACCTACTTCCTATTTATCAACAGGAATTGAGCTGTTCAGTGCACCAACTGATGAACTCCACCTTTTCAACTTTTTAAAGTTTTCACGCCAAAACACTTCGTTGACTCCTAACTGCATGTATCCGAAATTTTCTCTATAATTCTAAGTATAAACAGTGTTAAAATACATTTTTTTAGGTTTTACGTAACAAATAATGTAGGTATTTTAGAGGTCAATGTCATCAATTTTTACTTTACGGAGTTAATCAATGTGTACACTAAACAGCTCAATTATAGATTTATCAAGTCAACTGGTTGAATCTCTTTTTAAATGAATTGTGCTTGTCATTTTAACATTTAAAATTTAAAATAAAATTTAACCAAGCCGCTTGAAAATGAAGTCAAGTAAAGAATCCTTAATCGCAATGAATATAGGCTGGAAGGTCGACTTGAGATTAAAAATAATTTCCCAGTATTAAAGTGCCTATATACCTACATTGATTTCCAAAATTTTGTTTTTAATTTTCAATAATGTGGATTGCGATTAGAGTCGTAGCATCCGGTGCGAAAGGATAATAAAAATCAAACTCAAAACAGTTTCTGTATTGTTTGCCTCTTTACGGCATCTTTATCATTCAACATCTGGTACCGGGGCACCGCTCCCACCTCTCACGCTACAATAATTTGAGAATACTTATCGGTTAGGCGTGCCCATCTACTATATTTTATAAAAATTTTATTCAGTGTTCTTTAACGAGATTGGTATTTTAAACAGAAGAAGAAATATGAAATAATAAATATCATAGGATTTTTTTGGCAAACCTACTAATCTACACAAAATTCACACAAACGCAAGTGTTTTATTTTTAAGCACTTAAAGTAGGTAATTAAATGTTGTAGTCAATTTTTAAACCTTTTACGAGCAAAAAATGAGCGCACTAATATGTTTTGTTTCACGGTGTGTTAAAATAAACCCCTTCAAGGGTTTTAAATGACAAAAAACACCATAAAGCGCTTAAAAATTGACTACGTACATTCAGCGCCGCGCCGTGCCGGTGTGCGATTAAGGGGCGGCCAAAAATTTAAAAACAATTTGAAATTTTGTGTTGACAACGTTTATCAAAATTAAAGCATAACACCTCTTACAATACAAGACATCCGGATAGAAGAGCGCACGGTGAGACGGGCTATAATCGTTAAAAACCACATCAAACACAACGAACTGCCTGAATACAAACAAGAACACATTCAGGCTGCAAGTATAATGGTTGAGGACTGGAGCGGAACAATAACTATCTCAGCGATATGTAGCCTTCCAAACACAAAATTACAAAAACACAATATAACGAAATTTTCGCTACACTTGGAAATAGATTCGTAGTCGACGGTGACTACAACGCCAGCAAACATCAAAGTTGGGGTTTCCGGCTAACAACTACTAAAGGCCAACAGCTATTTAGTGCTATACAAGTGAAAACCCTTGAAACAATTTCAACCAGTGAGCCCACATACTGTCTGACAGACCAAAACAGAACTTCAGATCTACTAGACCATTTTATCGTCAAAAATATACCAAAAACTTACACAAAAATCTCTGGTTGTCTAGACATGCCATCAGATCATACTTCCGTCATTTTTATAATCCATGCAACAGTCAAAACAATAGAACCTACACGGAAAAAAATAGTGGTGTAAGATTTACAACACTAAACTAGTAATATTTTTACTGCACTTTGTGTTCACTATAACCACAAATGTAACATTAGATAACACACTGTGTTGTATTCAGCTCTAACGTATAGTATTTTTAACTACCATAGTGTAGAAAATATATGAAGCTGTTACAACTACTGAGTGTTGTAAAAATTAACAAATTTGGCGTTTGCGCATGCGGCGCGTACAACATAACCAATAATTTTGACAAAAAAATGCAAGTGTCAAAAATTCAACTATATTTTTACTAGTTCGTGTTGTAAATAATACTACAGTTTCTTAATTACACTTGACTGGTAAACGTTACCACACGTGGTGTCATTCTATATAATACTAGTTAATGTAGTAAAATTAACAAGGAATGTTCTTAAATCTACAACACATTTTTTTCCGTGTAGATTAAGACTAAGTAACATCAAAACGAATTAGAATAGTTTTAAAGAAATAATAAATGAAAAACTAGTATTAAAGATGCCATTAAAAACTATATTGCTATCGAAAAATTTAATAAAGTAATTCAAACAGTAGCATGAATTTCAACACCAAAAACCAACATTTAAAAATATCGACGAAGATAACTCCAATGAGATTTCTGATATAGAATCTTCATTCTTCAACAAAGCTACATCATATCACGCAGTAAGCTTGCTGCCAACCACGAGCAAAATATTCGAAAAAGGAGTTCTTATCGTTAGAAGAATATCAGAAGAACTTCATAAAAATGAACAAGTACCTGATCATCAATTTGGTTTTAGGCATAGTCACACTCTACAATGGAACAAATATCTACAACAAGTATTTAACACCATTCGAAATGCACTAAAAAATAAAGAGTACCTTAACTATTCAGCGGCTTTCTTAGATATAGCACAGGGGGCTGTATGACATAAAAGGCTGCTACAGAAACTTTGTAAAACCTTGCCGAACGATTACTACGATTTACTACCAGGCATTAGCACTGCCCTCCGGTGAAATTAAACGACGCCGAACTACTCAATCCGATCACGCAAAATATTTGGGAATGCATCTTGATAAAAGACTGATTTGGTCCATATGTTAAAGATAAAAGAAAACAACTAAATAAAAAAATGTAACTTGGCTCTTTGGACAAAGATCACAACTGACCATCAAAAATAAAGTATGTCGCTGTACAAATCGGTACTAAGACCTATTTGAATATATGCAGTAGAACTTAGAGGTACGGCATCTAACTCCAACATAGAAATGTTGCAGAGGTTTCAATCCAAAACCCTCCGAGAAATAATAGGGGTACTGTGGGATATTAACGATCGAGTAGGTAAATATGGAGATCTTGGGATTGAAAAGGTGAAGAAGGTGATTGCGGAACGATAACATCGTTACCAGGTGAGACTAGAGAACTAGACTAGAGAAGAATCAATTTGCTTGATAACAGTAACGAAAACAGGAGATTGAAGAGGCCCACTATTCTGGAGTAGACCAATAGGTTTCAGTAGACATCACAAGGATGTTAATAAAAGAAATTGAGTTGTGTCAGTGCACAGTGCACAGTGGACACAACCTATTCAAGAGTGTATCCGTAGACATATTGCAATTATTGCCAAGAGGAAGATTGCGCAAAAAAATCGTTGTTAAATGCTTACATTTAAATATAAATATTAAGTTATACTTTAAATGCTTAAAAATAGAACATTTGAGTTTGTTATAGTGTTAGCTTGAAGAAATCCTAACCAAATCCGCAAAAAACTATCTGGAATATCTGCTTTCTATCCATCCCGGTGTTATTACTCTTCCATTGCAATTTATATTAGATATAAATCATTATCATCACAGCTGTTAAAATTGATAGAAATCATCACAGTTTAAATTATTCAATGAAATAGTTAAAAATGTTATCACAAATCTTCTTCGTGAATCAGTTTGAACTCTATAGGGAAACTATAAGCATCATTTCCAAATAGACAAATATCTAGACTCTACCCGAATCAAAATTTTAGACCTCTTTTCGACCTAAAAATCTGGGCTATTGAGAAGTTCAAGTAGATTGAAACATGACCATTTGCATTTGAATTTTAGACCTCTTTTGAACCTATAAGTGGCATTTATCGGACAAAATACCATGTCTAGGCTCAAAAGAGGTCTACAGAAAAATTTTCAAATGGACCTCTCTCTCTTTCGCTCTCTCTTATTTCGTCGCTCTTTCTTTGTCACTCTCTTTTATTGTTTCATTGGTAGGGTTTTTTTCAAAAAGAATAACAATTTTATTTTAATATAGCGGGTTTTTTTTTTAATAAATATACAAGTTTCATTAATATTAGCGATATTTAAAAGTAATAAGAATATTACAAATATCAATTCTTAATTTCCTTGTCCTCGTTTTACAGCTCCTTTATTGTCGCCATTGCCATCATTTTTTTCCAGGATTTCCTTTTATTATAATCCACAATATACCCAACGATGTGCATTTCTTTAGAAATTTTATTTATTGTATAACATCTCTCTGATTACTTTCAAGATAATAAATTAAAACAAATTTCTTCACACTTTTCATTTTAAACTCGGTTTTTTTACTTTTAAATTTTTTACACTTTTAGGCCTTTTGATATATAGACAATATTGAAAAATAATCAAACAGTGAAATAAGTTTATTCATTTATTGTATAATAACTCGTGTAGCACTCGAACGGTTGACAAGAGACTAAAGCTGAGTAAAAATGAACAAGAGTGAACAGGATTAAGGGACAAACCAGTAATGGATACAAGAATACACAATATTATACTAAGCATCTAAGTATAGGAAAGAGAGAGATAAAAAATTTGGGTTATTAGTAAATAATATTTGCAATAGGTATTGTAAAAAAAAAAAACAGATTTACAACCAAGTTTTATGTTTTATGATGACAAAACTTGTTTTAGGACGAAACGAAGTTCACAAAATATAATACAAATTTCATGTAGGTTAAAATGAAGACGATGCAATATCGTTTAGGTCGAGATGAGGTTCATTTTACTCTTTGTAGGTTCAAAAGAGGGTAAAAGATCCATTTTAGGGCCAAAATAGGTCTAAAATTTCGACTCGGGTAGACAAAAGTAACTAAGGACTTTAATACCTTATTTATGTAGAGGTTTTAAAAAGTTTCAAATTTTACTAGTCCTTTTTTTTTCAATAATTCCATCATTAATTCGAAAATATCTACAGGTTAAATAAATATACTCGAGTATCTATAATTATCTATAACTCTCTTAAATCGAAATAATGACTATTCACTATTTTATAGTGAAAAGTATCCACTATTTGAATTTAGTGGTATACTCTGCACTGAAAAAAGAGTTAATAGTCACTAAAGTCACTATTTCCATTTAAGATAGTATAGGTACTGAATATGTATATGTATATATCATAATAAAATATAGTGTATATCTATACCTATCTATGTAATATATAGGTATAGGTACTCGTAATAATGTAACAGAGGTTTGGTATATTGAAATTAATTTTCATCCAAGTCATCCCTCCGATATATCTACGTGCCGTGAAATCTCCTCGATTCGGTTCATCCCCACTGATTGTTTGTGGTGTAGCTGAAGGATAATACAAGTGAGGCAATTAAGAGGGTGAAATATATTACACGAAACAACAACTTCAATTACCTTGTACACATAGTGCCCGTCTGGAATGCCCCCACTCTCCTAAACAACATTAAATACAAATCTGTTTTCGAATTAAATACATTAAAAATACTTACTTACTGAGATTTGAGATATATAGATAATAAATAAAAACTTTTATCTGAAAATTTATTAGGTTTCAGGACATTTAAAATTCAAGGAATTATAAATATAACTCGGTATAATGAACTCGTTTTTAACTTATATTATTTACGAAATTTTCATGTTTCACAATGTAGGTACCCAGGCTAATCCATGTAAGCTTTTGGATTTATACATCTATATAGTTTAAAATACAAGAAATCCTTTGGACCAAATAAACAAATCACAGTATAGCTTCGCTCGTGGGTGCAATTCTGAACCAATTCAAAATCCTTCAATAGATCCTGAATATTTAAATAATTTTTAGTAACAGTCCAATGTTCGTAGTTCACACAAAATACTTTCATTATCGATTCTAAATTGATTCTATAGCGATTCTCAGATTTTTGCTAGGACGAAAAATTCGTTTTCCTTACTCATGCGAAGTTTGATAAATCGTATATCCAGTTCAAAGTTTAGTTTTGCTGTCAACGTTCAATTCAATCAACAATTACGTGGGTTCTCGTTAATCCTCGCCAATTTCGGAACAATTCTGAATTCGTTCGCGGCAAAAAAAAAAAATCCTGAACTTGTTCATAACTGAGCCTACACGGAAAAAAAATCTGTTGTAGATTTAACTACAATCCTTGTTAAAGTTACAACATACACTAGTAATAAATAGGATGACACCACGTGTGGTAACGTTTACAAGCTAAGTGTAGTTAAATAAACTGTAGTATTATTTACAACACAAACTAGTAAAAATGACTCCATGATAATATAATGTAGTTGAATTTTTGACACTTGAATTTATTTATCAAAATGATAGGTTATGTTGTACTTGTAATAACTTGTGTATTATGTTAACTTATTGTTACTTATTATATTTATTACTTATATTGTTAACTTATGTATAACTTATACAAGGTCACTTAGTGGCGTGGTGAACGAATAGTTGCCTTATACCCCAGTGGACCTGGGTTCGAATCCAAATGAAAGCCTTAGATGTTTTTTCTGGGTTGTCAGATTTGATGATCGCTAATGACCATAGTAGTTGATGCGACCTTAAATAAACCAAAAAAAAAAAAACTTATACAGTTTCAACGTTTGACTAGATTTGATATTTAAATATAAATATTTGCCAATTACGTTTAATTTGATTTTAAGCCAATTTTTTGTTAAATAGTTTGAAAATCAAGTCAAAAAGTGCATTTCTATTATCGACCACAATATTCCTTCTACTTATATGACATTGCTTCACAAAAATATATCGAATGTTTTCAAGTAACGTTAACACACTGTATTTCTTGTAAATCCCTAATTAAAACAAACTTTTTAGGTCACAATAGAAATAAAATCTCAATACTTAAAATTCCGGATAACTAAGTATGCTACTTTGGAAGTATGAAGGTCATTGTCTCGATAGTTTCTGATTATTTTTTTCATTAATATCTACCGGAAAACGTAGAAAATGTTTCAATTATGTATCTATCCTCAATTTCATGATATTTCATATGAGTCGTTTTTTAAGTGGGGCAATTTCGTTTAATATATATAGGTATAAAAATAATTCTTTACACATTATGTTAATCCCCTATACATTAATTATCTAGTTTTATTTTTTTTTAATTTCAAAATCAGAATTAGAATAATTTGTTTTTCAGGTTTTACAAAGTTTATTTTGAGGTTATAAATTATAATACAAAATTTTTTCTCAGTTTCAACTTGAAAAATAATTAAAGAACTAATTTTGATTTTCACCAATTGGTGCTGTGGTTAGAGCAATTACTCTCTCCGCTTCATACGTCAAGTGGTACTGGGTTCGATCCCCGTTGAATCCTAGACCTAAGATAAAATTACCTGTGTTCAATCGTGATAAACCTTATATTGCGACTTATAACACCTCAAAAAAAAGTTATTTTTAATGGTTGAGTTCGATGGGAAATTTTATTTTCAAACCCAAAACCGTAGCGAAACGATATTATGACACCCCCCCCCTTCCGACAGATTTATTACCATCTTTGAGGGATATTAGAAAATAATAAATCTATACAAAATTAAGTGCTTGACGGCATTACTAAATAACTTTTAGGCCGGTCGTCCACTGGGAGCGGAAAGCTGAGAACTGCGAAGCAACGAATTCGTGCGCTGCACAACGTCCATTGCCTCAGTATTCGTCCGAGTTCATAGTAGACGAAATAGCTCTTCGGAAAGAGTTTTTTTTTGGATTATTTTGAAGAAGAACTTTTTCGCTTTGGAATTATCACCTTTGATTCATCGTCGTATCAGGCACAGGCGATATTGACGAAGGCGGAAAATGTGGATAAATCCTATTTACGCAAAAAGAAAGGCGGGTTCGGGGAATTTTAAAAAATCAACGATGTCCACAACTCTTCTTATTTTTGAATGAGAAAGGACACATTTGAAAACATTATTGACAACATTTCTTCCAAGCAGTTCATTTGTAAGTCTTTTTTCGTACTATTTCACAATCGAATCCCAGCAGATCGGGATCGGCTCGCAGTTCGCACCTAATCGCACGAAAACGGACGACCGATACGGGTCCAGTGGACGCGGTCCCCTACCGATCCATGTGTTTGGATCGTTCGCACGTTTTCGTGCGTATTCTGATAAATTGATTTCGCAACTTATCGCAGTTTTCCGCTCCCAGTGGACGACTTACCTTAAGGTTTAAACGGAGCCTCTATAAATTGATCGCCGGTTTTATCGTGTGATATTTTTAGCATTCGGCGCCTGTTGCCGGCGAACCAATCGCTTCACACACGCTACGCTCTGCTCAGACAATTTTAGTGATAGTCTTCTTTTCACGACAGTCGTAATTTTTGAGCAAATCATAAAAGAAACGATCAAGTTTTTTAAGCATAAGAAATGAGTGCTTCATGGGGTTTGATTGGTTACTTATTGCCTTTTACCATGGTTAAATACTGGGAGTTTTCTTACCAAACTTCAAAGAGAAATTAGGTAGGTATCTAAAACAGTAAAATTTTGAATTCTTACTACTTTTATTTTAAAAAATGGTGCATGCACGAGGCTTATAATTTTACTTCTTAGATATAATCAGATCACTTTTCACAAGACTAAAGATAAATTTACCAACCAACTTTATATTATGTGTTAATTTTAGTGTCGCTATGGCGCGCAGGCATCATAAAAATTAACTCTTACAATTTTATCATGAGAGACCATTCAAGTATATTAGGTGCGTAAGCACTTAAGAGGCGTGGGGGGTCTTTGCTTTGCTTATTTTTGATGACATGGCGGGTTGAAAGGAGTCTGAAAGATGATTACGTCAGCAATGATAATATTTTTACTTTTTCGGATTTTCTTAAAAATTTAGTCAAATTTGATTTAAACGCACATGGCAACCCTGCTATCTATGCTCGATAACGAACGAAACGCATCTTTAGGAATTCTCCGAATAATATGGATGTACGTTCTCTTTGAATTAAAAAATAAAGACCTATGTACTAATGTTTAGGTATGTAACGGAGGAGGAGGGGAAGAGATTTGCATATTTTTGCTGACATGCTAATGCTAACTAATCTACCTATAGTACATCTCATAAACTTAGAGTTAGTTCGAAATGAAAAGAAACCCGTACGGTTACGGTATAATTACTGCGCAGTATTATGACAACTTTTTGTATACTGCGCATCAATTGCATCGTAAATGTAAGTTTTTGATTCCATCAAGAACAGCCCTTTCGACTACTATTTTTTCAGAAATTAGTAAACCTTTAGCTTCGTTTACTATTTCTATTTAAACATTCGACTTCTAACATTTTTAAAAGGTAGCCCTGTATTGGATCATTTACAATACTTTTACTAGGTACCCTTTCTACAAGCCCTTTATTACTGACTACTAAATTTTATATTGTCAAAATAAAATTCAACTGTTACAAGATTTAAAACAATACTTTTACGTTGACTATAGCTTTGTTTATCCTTTGAGGATTGCAATCTCTACAAATTTGATTGATCAACAATTTTAGGTCTGATCCAGATGAAAATAAATCTGCAAATTTACATTGATGCGCAATTTGTTATAAGTTACCATAATTTTAATTAGCACATAACTTGTATCGCAACAGTACGGTTTTATTTTCATCAGAAACATGTTGTCATATTTTTGCTTATAATTCATTGCAGGTATCAATAGAAGTTACCTACGCATTTTACGAGCTAACTTTTGAATGAAAGAAAATATGATTAATGAAAAAAGTTTCAATCAGCAATAAAAAATATTATCAACGTCGCGTCTGTTTTATCTAAAAGTTGCACAAAAAAGAAATTCTTTGGTTAAAGCAAAGTTAATGCTTTAGATACTAAATAAAATTTGGTTTAAGTTTTAATGATAAAAAAATTAATTATCTAATTTTCGTGATTAAGGACGAGAAAAATTATCCTTATCTTTTTTCCATTTAAGTTAAAACGATGCAAATAAGGCAATTTTTTTCAAACCGAAAAATTTAGGTTAAGGAATTTGGAATCAGTCTTACAGCGCTAAGTACAGTTAAAACATAGATGGTGAACTTATATTGGAGAATATTGTTAGATTAACCAACCGAAAATTTCCACTACAAAAAAAAGACGGGAGACGCAATTCATGGGTGAGTCACTATCTCTGTTCTTGTTTACTCGCTCACCTTAGCACATTAAATAAATACGATTTCGGTTTTGTTCATATACTACCAGCTGCTTTTGCTCTCCATGTTAGAGACGATCAAAAAGTTTGTGGTCCAGAAAGAAAATTATTTTTTTAAGACTTCTAGCATGATTGAGATGAAAATTTTACGGTTTGAGGGTGTTAATGAAGGATTTTACGTGAAAAATTTTAATGGGATGAAAGAAGGAGGGGGTAGGGCTTGGTTTTTGGTGTTTTTTCAATGAGGGTTCAAAGACTTTGAGATCGTTTGTGGTGGGTGCAGACACAATAAATAGTCCCCTATCCATCATGGTATCTTCGTCATTCGAGTGACGTTCTCTTTGTCGCACGCCGAGTAAATTCAGAGTAAATGGAAGTCGTGGCTGTCGACTCAGTTTCAGACACATCAGATCGAGCACATGATGTGAAAGTTTCGAGTCCGTCATTTTTTCAAGAAAATCTCGCCAAAAATTAAATCGAAAATTTCATTGACATTTCCAACAATTAACCATTGTTGCTGTGTTTGTTTTTTGTTTATTTCGTTGTCATTCGAATCGTGTTGTCTCTCATGCGCCTCCTAACGTGTACGTAGTTAGTACATGCACACACGGTTTTGGCGTTAACCTCAATTTTCGGGATCGGTTCGAGAGGCTCAGTCACTCGCAGTCAGTCACCGTGTACAGTGTTTACTTGCATCATTCTCTCATCTAAATATGTTTTATTATATGTGTCATTTGATTCGTTAAAAATTCGCTCAAAGTGTAAAACCCCAGTGTTATAAGGACCTCGAAAATATGGATTTACATAAAAAGGATTAAAACTTTCAAATCAGGTAAAAAAAATTTCAACGTCATTTTTTTCTAAAAAAAAAAAAATTATAAATTTTAATATTTGTATTTGGTAACAAGAGAAAAGTTATCGGCGATGACGGCGGCTACGTTCGGTTTTTCGTTCGGCTTATTCGGGTTTGTCGTTGCACTTGCACTAAAATACCGCACGTTGCGTCGTCTCCGTTCCACATTTCGTTTGTCGGTTCGTTTCTCGCTTTCGGCTCTTATATACAATAAACCCTATGTATCTCGTACACATATATTATTCTAGGTATATAATTTATGTATCACATAAGGAGAGAGCGGGCTTATATATAACGAGTTATATATTGTATATTTTGTTTTGAAGGCACAAACGAGCAGACAAACCGAAAGGATTTTCTCTCGCGTTTTATATAATCAGATATGTGAATGTATATAATTTGATACAATATATACCGACCAATATTTTTTAAAAAAAGTATATAAGCTAAATGTGACGTCATAATGATAGATTAATGCGTTCTATTTGAATTATCAATTTTATCGTTGCAAGTGAATGCATCGATTGCTTTGATCGTATTGAAAACATTTTGAGATTTTTGATTTTGAAGCGTTGTTTCGAACAGCTGATATAAAGTGGGTATATACCAAGACAGATGATGTTCGGGACGGAAACAGAGGGTTTGTGAGACAGAGAAAGGGAGGCCGCTTCGATGGGGGTTTAGGGCCTTTAAAACTTGTAGGTTTCAGGGTTTGGAATGTGGCATTTTTTGGAAGATGTTCTAAGTAAATATAGAAAACGAAAAAAAGGAGCGCTTTCGAACCTTTTTAGCTTAATTAATAAAAATGAGGGTTTTGAGGTAAAACGGCTTATTAAACGATTCCATGCAACTAGAGGTCTATTCAGGATGACAATAGAATCGTGATGTGTAATATACAAAATGTTGCCGTAATTCGTATTGTAACTATACGGTTTTACTTGGATATCGAACATATCTTATGATATCAGATTCTTGAAATATCGTAAGTTAGTTTTTTAAATTTACTTTTTTAAAAGTTTTTTTGGAGTTCTTTCCTATTCCTTTTCATTCAAAAGATACAACGGAAAATGTTGTTCATAGTTCAACCCTCAAAAGTTGAAGTTAACGATCCACTACAACTTTTGAGGGTTTTGTATATGGTTAAAACTAACAAATTCGACTTTAAAAGTTAGAGGTTCATCAGGTCATGCAATTTTGAGCTTGAAATTTTAACTTTGACATGAAACAACTTCAATGCTTGACCTGGCTTGGTATTAAAATTTAAACATTTGGCTTGAATTTAAAAATCATTCTTATTACTTACAGCTCAAGTCAATATATTAAACAAGTTTCGGATTATAGAGAATATCCAGTATATACCTGATCTATAATAGGATCAAAGAAAATTTGCCGAACGTTTTTAAGCCAATATTACAATTTTGACAAAATGAGACTTGGGAGATTTACAATGGAATCGTAAAATTTAATGTTCTTGGTATTGAAGGGTTGAAAGGGATTTTTTAAAAACTGAACTTATTGAGTATTTTACCTATCTGGAGATTCACTTTCATACAAAATTCTTATAAGTTTTATTTTAGCTCGTTAAAAAATTGGTAGTACCTATGAGGAATACTTTATTTGGAGAGTTTTGATATTCTAAAGGTGGTTTTATATTATTATTTAACAAATCTTTTCGGGCCAAATATATCTGCGTCAAAGAGCAATGCGTCCTTCGGTGCCATTCGACGAATAAAATTCAAACTTATATTGTAACTGCACGGTTTTATTTTTATCTGGAACAGACCCTTTGCATTAGTTCCCCGTCTTAATAGTTTGATTAGCACTGAAGAGTTGAAGTTGTAGATTGTTTCGTTTGTTATCAAGGATTAGAAACAATTTTTGCTATAATTTTTCATATGATACGACCGGAGCAAAATGTTGAAGATGTTTGGAAAAAAATACAAGGAAGGAGAACTCCTGTACCTGCCTGTGATATAAACCAATCTTTAATTGGAAAGATCTGAGAAATTACTTTTATGAATGGTTCTTATAAATATAGATACTTAGATATACTTACTTACTAGATCTACTTAAAATTAACGGAAATATTAACAGTATTTCAAATAACTTATAGTGTTACAAGATTAAAAATTTAGTTAGTTGTTGTTTTTCCGAGAAAAGCACCGTCGTATGTACAATTTAAAATCATTATGGAAGTGAAGAATTGTGAAAATATATATTTTTTTAAATTAGTATTATTTAGTAGTTTTATCTGGAAAGTTTTCCGGGGTTTTTAAAAACTGTTAGGTAAAATATATTTCAATTTGGTCTTTCTGAATTTCAACTTTTCCACCTCGTATCTTTGCCGCTCGCGCCGTCGTATTGGAAAATGCCGCCTATAACACTGTTTCTTGGCAAAATCTCCTTTCCGACATATTTAACGGCAAAAACATTTTTAGGTATTCAAAATAAAAGTAGAGAAAAGTTCCTGCAATTTATGTACTTACCCTTTTTCGTAAAATCAACATTGTTGGCGTACGAGCGCCGCAAACTTTGATACATCTACGCCAACCCGTGATTATAGGTTTGTTCCATACGTTGATGCCAAACACTACCACGAAAGACAAAGAGCAAGACACATTGACCAAGAGACAAGAGTGAGTGAAGAAATATTTCAGCTAGCAGCCGCTTGGCCGCATTAGGCCGAGAGTCGAGCTATGTAAGTACGTACGTTTTCGTGACAATCGCGTATTTTGACACTGATTTGGAGGGGTTTAAACATCGGGAAACCGGTTTAAAACTAGAGGAAACCCTTGTTTTAAGTTTTTCACTCACTCCTGCCTTGCTCTTTGTCTTTTGTGACAGTGTTTGAACATCATAAGATGAACAAGAGGAACAAACCTTATATAAGTACAATACACAAAAATACAGTTAGAATTGTATATCACGGGTAGCGTATCTACATGAATAAAAGTTTGCGGCGCTCGTACGCCAAAACTGTTGGTTTTACGAAAAAAAGGTTATCACTTAAATTGTAAGCAATTTTCTCAATTTTCATTTTGCATAGAAATGTTTTAGCCGTGAAATGAGTCGGAAAGAAGATATTGTAAAGAAACAGTGTTTAAGGTGGCATTTTCCAATATGGCGGCGTTGGCGGCAAAGAAACGAGGTGGCAAAGTTGAAATTCGGAAAGATCACATTGAAATGTATAAAATTACCAATTTTCAAAACTCCTGGAAAAGTTTACAGGTATATAACTTCTTCTTCTTGAATCAAATGCCTGTAAGAAATATTGTGGAAATACTCGATTTTTCACCCCGAAACAAAATGTTGAAGGGATTGTTAAGTGTTTCATTTATAATGTTCCGATTCCCTTTTTTTAGTACACATATAGTTTTCAGGATTTTCGGTGTAATTTATAGAGTGATTTGGTTAAGTATATTTCAGACCACGCTGTTCTTACGTTGGTGATCCAATCGATAAACAACCATTTTTATTTTCTTTCGATTCAAGTTTTCATATCAAAGAAATTCAAGTTAAAAACCTGGAATTTTCAAGTTAAATCCCAAAGCAGGTTAAAATTCATAAACGCATTTTCATCAAATCACACAACGGGAAATTTAGATCTTGGATGATTACAACCTTGTAATTTGGGGTGTTCCGACTAAGTATCCACGTATTGAATGACAAATAGGGAGCAGTTCAATTTTTGAGGTTATGTTTGATACCATTATTACATCTTCACTATTATTATATCGACGGTGTATTTTCTTTATTCAGCTGATACTTGCATGAATCTTCTCAAGTTCACACACACACACTCTTACAAACATATTGGGACGACGTTAGCAAAACAGAGAACGACCAGAAAAAGGGTGAGACTCTCGTGCAGTTTTCACCCTCTGGAATCTCGGTGTCTCGTTTTATTATCACTAAATGTAATTGCACAGGTCTCTCTCGTTTTGTCTCGTTGTTGTTCTCTCGCATTGTCGTTCACCTCGTGCACATCATCCCTTTGGAGTGCCATGAGATTGAAGACATGCCGGGGTAGAGAGAAAATGGGGAGAAATCAGGCTTTTTTTACACTATACACCCTTATATTTTGTGTGTTGTATCGTTGCGATTATAGCGAGATCTCGTCGCTGCTTTTCCCTTGCATTGCGTTCTATATATTTGATGGAGATGTGTTCACTTGTTCCCTGAGAGAATGTGTTACCATGGTTTTTTTTTTTGAAGGATCAACGAAAACAAAACCCAATTTAAGAGAGGCGCGGGGAAAAGGAAGACATTTTTGAATTTGTTTTAGTAAAAAAATTTTGATTAATTTTTCATAATTAGGTATCGTTTGTATGGTAGTACTAAGTAATGCTTAATTGAGGTGGAAAAAAGAGAATGTACGAGGGGAAATCGGGGTTGAAAATGGAGAGGAAAAAAGAATAACGGTTGCACACTGCGTAATTAACACAAGGTTAGGTACGTGTGAGTAGTTTTTTGTATGGATTTGAGTTATTTTATATCTGTGTAGTGTTTGGGGGATGGGAAGGTTGGAGGGTGTTGTTGGACAGGGTGGCTGGCGCGTGGTTTATAAAAAACCAACTTCCTTCCGCTAATTTCTACGCTACGAGAAGTTTTTTTTTTTTTTGAAAATTAGTTGATTATTGTCATTTGTTTTAACCCCATTTCTATAAAGCGGTGCTTTTGATAATATAGGTAACGGGCAATGAATAAAAAAATTGTCACAACCTCTAATGGCACTTTTTCATAAGTGTATCAGTTCTTTCCAAATTTTTTATTTATTTATTATTTAAACTTGTTAAGTTGAGAACCAATTTTGTATTTTAGGAATTTTATATTATAAGTCGTTAATTAGTATCTACCCACCTACATTTTATATATCCTTGATGGTGTAACTTCTTATTATACAAACATAGGTTCTTATTTTATTATACTTAGTCATAAAGTGATAAGTACCTCGTATTTTAAATAGTGAGATAAAAAATAGGTACACGGGACAATTTTTGTAGAAATGGTTACCGTCCGTATTATCTCGTCAAGGGAGGCAAAGCCTTTTCGAACAAAGATTGTTGACCGGTTTCGAGATGTAATCCTAAGAAAACCTTTTCATTTCATTGTGGAAATCAACATTTTGATATTAGGTCAAAGGGCAAGGATTCAAATTTACCTAACTCGGGCCCATTTTTATGATATATTCAAATAAACATCCAAGAATTTTTAAAGGTCAAATAATCGTACTATTATGCACCTAAAAACATTTTTTAATAGTTACTAAGAAATTTTGAATTTTTATTTCGTATAGATGTTAACTTTTGAGCTGTTGATGTCCTAGTACATATAGGTTTAACTATATCGGACTTATTACAAGACAATTTTTGTAAAAAATGATTCCGTCTTATAGAATTCCATAGATTGTAATAAGTTTCGTTCAGGGGTACGATTCTGTACCAATTCAGGACTATATTCGCAGGCTTTTTTAAAAAAGAGCGTTTGTGGGTCAGAGAGTCCTGAATTTCAAACAACACACACAAAATGCGTTCGTTATCGATCCAGAATTGATTCTAGCGATTCTCTGATTTTTCTTCAGACGAATTTGATTCTCTTACTCATAGATACGCAGTTTCATAAATAGTGTCCAGTTCAAAGTTCAGTTTTGCTGCCAACGTTCAATTCAATCAGAAATTTCGTGGTTCTCGGTAGTCCTCATCTAATTCGGAACAATTCGTAAGTCGTTTGCGGAAAGCGAACGGAGCTATAGGTTTTTGTATGAAAATTTAGAGAATTTATTTTTAGGCCCCAAAAAAGGATTTTGTCAGAATAATCATACAAATTGTTATTTTCGGATCAGGATGAAAGCTTTCTCCGATCAAACATGAAATTTTGCCTTCATATTAAATCTAGTTGAGTCGCGAAGCTTTTCGTTGAAATTGGTTAATTGGAAGCCCCACTTTATTCTATGAGTTTTTACAATTTTTTCGAAAACGGCTCTATAACGACTTTCTTTGAACCCATTCTTTTAAGAAATCGCGGGTTTTATTTATATTCTTTTAACCAATAGACCAGTGCTTTTAGCCTTTGAAAATGGTAAAAAGTGAAAAAAATTATAGTAGGATGAAACTCATTGGAAAAGGAAGAGAATATAACAAAAATTAAAAGAAAAATAAATTACGGTTGATTTGAGATCAGGAAATTAAAGGGGGGGGGGGGTAAGAGTAGAAACGGTTTATCTCGATTTCCGACTAAACTACAAGCCTATGGAAAAAAGTTAAAAGGCAAAGTTGTAAATAATAAGAATATCTACAACTTTTGTGCTAACATTGTTTTTCTTATAACCTCAGAATGTATGTGAAAAATTCAATTTACCAAGTTTTTGATTTTTTAAAGCTCAACGACTTTTTAAAAAAATCAGAAGTTTTGACGTGAAAATTTTCGATTGAAAATGAGGGTGCTCTTTCAATATAAAGTCATTATAAGGTAAAAAAATAGATAATTTAAATAAAAAAAATTACAGTGTGTTTGGGACATTAAATAGTAAATTTTTACAAAATTTCATGAACATTTTTTTTTGTAAAAAAAAAAATAAAAAACTAAAAACTTGGTTATTGGAATTTTTCACATACATGTTGAGGTTATGTGAAAAAAGTGTTAACACAAAAAGTGTAGATCTACTTATTATCTACAACTTTGCCATTTAACTCTTTTCTATAGGACTTGTAGTTTTGTCGAAAATCGAGATAAGCCGTTTCTACCCCTAACCCTTTTCCACTTCCCCACCTTAGATCGACCGTAATTTATTTTGCCTTTAATTTTTGTTATATTCTCTTTCCTTTTTAATGGGTTTCATACTACTATAATTTTTTTCTGTTCAAAAATTATCTACCCTGGTTTACAACAGCCAGTTTCATGTAGGTAATAGACAATTCTGTGACGCGTCGCAGCAGATATTTTTAATACACATTTAAAATGTAAATCCCAGTATTGAAAAGAACACAATTATCAAAATGTTTATAACTACTTTTTTTCTAATTTCCGAGAAAACCTCATTAATATTTTTTTCGTTACTTTCGCCTTATAAACCTTTTCAAGTTTCTATTTTAGAGATCTCATTGACCACATCATTTAATGTCTTTTACAAAGTATTGTACTAATGCGTTATTGATTCTTGATCTGTTAGGTTAAAGGAAGAAAAAGGCGTGCTTGAAATTTTCATAATAAAACAGAAAACACTATTTGTATTAATTATTAGCATGGAAGGATCAACAGAATTGTTTCGTTCTTCTAAACAGAGTTCATTTCAGAGAAATCATTGATTTGATCTTAAAACATCCATTTGTACGTTTTTTAAAGCTGTTACTTCTAAAGTTCTGAATTTAGTTCAATTATAATATCAAGAAAGGGATGAGGGAGAGAAAGAGCCCCATTAAAATTTAATTTTTCGTCCTCCAACTTGATAATAATTTACGTTAAACTTTTGATTTCTCAAGTAATGTAATTTGGAAAAGTTGGATTAAAAGACTTTACGTGGAGTGTAGACGTACCGTAGTCAAACATTTCTATATGTTCATAAGCTTCGTATGCTGTTGGGAATATAATATAATATACCATACCTATACATATACATATAATATGACGGTATATAGCATGAAATTATATGCATTCATTTCTAAATAGGCTATGTACAAATTGTCTCTGGCTCTATGTATTGCATTCATTTGTATACGAGATATAAATAGACGTTTTGTGTTTGTATGTGTATGTCTTGGGGGGATGAAATGGTGGAGGTTGGCGAGGAAAACGCACTGTCACAGGGTGGAAAATACAGAGAGAGCAATAATATCCCGGTCGGTTCGTTTACCCTCCACCAGCACCGTCTGTCAGCCCAACAGACAGTTTACAAGGGAACTTCACGATACCTAATATCTCTATGTGCTGGTCTTATGTATATAAACCCAACGACCGTCTTATATACTTAACGTATATAACGAGGTTCTCACTCCTGACCCGATCGAGGTATATGTACATATACATATATATTTAGCTAAGGGTTGATGCCGTTGGTTTTATGGCCATAAAAGCCGTTTGAACGACAATAACATTTTTAACGTGGTTTGGGTACAAATTTCTAACCTGTACACTTTGAACGGACAAAAATATTTTTTTGAAAATTTTACAATTAAATTATTTTTAGCTAAATTATTAATTTGTTAAAAATCCATTGAAATTAAAAACTGTTACTTAACATAGTATGAGTACTTAAAAAATGATATTGACTAAAACCAAATTATTTCATTTTCAACGACAATTAGGCGAACAATTGTAAAATATCTGCTTCGAAATGTCACAGAACTTTCTTTTACACGAAACTCGCTGTTGGTTAAAAGAACAAAAATAAAGCCTACGATTGGTTAAAAAAATATAAATATCTATGTAAACAGAACTTGATGTAGGTTACACTTAAACAGCTTTTATGTATAGGTATACGAATTCCCACCCTTATCCCTAGAACTGTCCCTATTTGAATTTTCAGAGGAAACATTTTTAGATAAAGGTTGTAGACATTAATGAGCCTAAAAACTAAAGAAAGTGTAAAGGAAATCGTTAGAGCCATTTTCGAAAAAAATTGAAAAAACTCAAAAACTATCGATACGATATTGCTGTCACACATAAAAAAAATTTGATCCGATCGTATTACTTTCTTGACTAAGTATATAGTAGTGAAAAAAAGTAAAAAAGTATTCAAATCGGTGGTCTGAATGACTTCGTCATGTACCTAATTTTATTTGCTCTCAGGAGATATTCAAACAACCAACAATATATTATTATATCGTCTCAATTACGTACTAATTAGGTCTAATTTGATTTTTTTTAGCACTCTTGTCAAATAAATCTATGATTAGGAGTCAGAATGTTAGCTCTCTTGTTAAAATCACAAATCTTAAATGTGGACTACACTTAAAGAAGTTGTTAGTCATCTTTAGCATTTCATCAAGTCAAATAGCTGGATATTTTTTAAATGAATTGGCTTAGAAATTTCGATTTTAAAAAGATACAACTTGTATAGGCTTGATTTTGTAATGCTTATTTTATACTTGAGATTGAATCAAGTTCAAATTAATATTTAAGTAAAATAGATTGAAAATCAAGTCAAACAATGAACTCCTTGAAACAGAAGTACGAATATTGTGTTGAATATTTGGAAAATACATTTTAGCAAATAGCAGTTTTTAACTTCTTCTATTAGTAAGTATGTACTATTACTAGGTTTAGGAAGTATTGGAATTTGGTCGAATTTGAGTTTTGCTCGAAAATACATTGGTGGTCCTCTGAGTCCAAAAAAGTGGTTTTTCTTAAATATCCGGGTGTGCGACTTTTTCGTATCGAAAATTTTATCTGAAATTCTCAACATTTGAAATTTTGTATTCATATATCATCTAGTTATGTCGCGAAACTTTTGGATGAGGTCGAAAAACAGAAAGACCCACTTTATTCTAAGGATTTTGGGGATTTTTAATTTTTTTTCAAAAACGACTCTAACGATTTTCTTTAAACTTGTTACAGTTCTTAGAATCATTAAAGCCTACAACTTTTATTTGAAACTTTTTGCTTGGAAAGTTTAAAATAAAGAAGTTCTAGTATATAAAATAACATTATAACTCAATTTATGTTAATCTAGTGACGTCTATCGGTGAAAGTTAATTTGACATCTTACTCAACTTTATATTTTAACCAAACGTGGGTTTTGTTTATGTTATTTTGACCAATAGCGTCTTTCATGTTAAAAAAAGTTCCGTGACACATCGCAGCAGAAATTTTGTTTATCAAAAACTTGTAATTTTGATTTTTTTTTTAAATTAATGGTTTCTAAGAACTAAAAGCTTACTGATTGATTTCAATATAGACAACATAATGATGACAGAATTGCATTAATGGAGGTTAAAATTGCCACTTGTACCTATATGTTAAAAAGTTTAAAAAAGTTGGTAACCACTGATTTAGAAACCGATTAAATTGTTCCATTCAAAACTATGCAATGAAATTATCAATTTATATTTATTGGTAATTTCGTGAAAAATGAATTTTTTATTATACATTTAATTGTCATTGCTTTCGTACGAATTCGCCGCCTCTCGAACTATCGCGAACATTTTATTTATAATTCAGCCTACTATATAAATTCTATAATGAGAAATTATCGTTTCATTTTCTGGCTCACTTCATTGTTTCTCGAATTGTTTTGTACACAACAAGGACGAAATGATCTACCTGAACGAGCCAAAAAATGAATTAATTTGGTTAAAAATCGGTTCTTTTAAGGGTTAGTAGGTAGAAAACGTTTTTTTTTTTCAAAGTGGGTTAGTTTTTAATGAACTTTTGTCAATGTGACTCATTTTTTTGACAGGATAGTGCGAGAGATTAATCGGATAGAAAAAGAACGAGTATATCTATAGGTATAGGTTTGTGAATATTTTATGTGGCTGAATTTGATAGTGATGAATTAAGCGAACTCGGGGGTAACACGGATAACGGGAATGGGGTGAAAAAAGAAACCGATCGACATAATAAACCACCTGGATAATGTATTTTATGTATCCACTTTATGTCTCTCTTTTTTACGCCTAATGTCACATCTGCTTCCTCTGTCTTTGTTTTGTGTTTGTAATTGGACGAGGGTGAGATTTTTAGAGGAATTAGTCGGGAAAGAGGGGTAAATTGAAAATGATTCTAACTAAAAATTGGAGTGAAAAAAGTTTTTTTTTAACCTTTGAGAATCCCTAGTAATACTAGAATTGGCTTTTCTTGAGGATTCACCAGGCAAAAACCGGACGCCCAGATAAAGAGATCAATGATTTCGCACTTGAGTGACTTTAGAGCTTCCCGTTAAATACAAAAAGTGTTAAAAACCAAAATCGGCTCACATCAGTTAAAAGATTTTTTTATTTTTATTACCTATACATTTTCCATGATGAAGATTTTTTCGTTTAGTTTTGTTATTAAGATGGTTAATAATTGCTGTCTCTTTCTCCCCATTGGTCGACCACCTGTCACACTAATATATAGAGCTGGACAGTTTTAATCTTTTTTTCGCATTTGTAGTCAATGAAAAAAATGATCTGCGTCTGTTCTTGTTCCACCCACAGAGAAACGCATTGAAATGTATATATGAAAATCGATTATCGCACAAAACACAGCCTGTTCACCCACCACCCACTCTCTCTTTTTCCGAAACAGGGTAGTAGTTACAGTGCAGGGGCTCTACTTCATATTTTTCACACACGTGCTGCTGTCCATCGCGTCCTCTCACTCGGTGCCACGCACTCGAAACGCCATTGCACCAGTGACGCTTTTCTTCGTCTTCTTCTGCGGATTCTACGCCAACAATGCATTTTCCCCCATTTATCCGATGGTGAGTGAGTGAGTATGTGCACGGTGTATCGGCTCGGCACTAGTCATTCAGCTGGGGGGTGGTCGAGAGGGATGATTTTGTGTAGGCGAAGAGCAGTGAGATGAAAAAGAAGAGTGGTGGCGAAAATTCAGTCATCTCTCCCCTACGTGGGAGGGGAACTGAATGGATGGAATTTCACTGAAACAAATGAGCGGATTATGAAATAATTGAAAAAAAAAATTTAATATTAAATTTTTAAGGAAAAAAAAAAAACACAATTAAAAAGTGTTTTAGTGGGTCGTTAATAACTAAATTCACCATCAGATGTCTGCATAAAAATGTTCATTTCTTAGATACTATAGTACAAAAATTGATTTGTTCAAGCATCAGTTCACAGTTAGGAATTTGGATTTGAACTTAATTTAGTTATTTCAAAATCAATTTTGCTTTGGAATTCAACAAAACTTAACTGAACTCAGATAATAAAAGAGGAACTTGTAAACGTAGCGTAATTTTAGGTAGGGGAGAGTTGCCAAATGCTTACTGGTCACCTAAATCGTACCAGAACTTTTATTTAAAAATTAAAGCCTTTTGATGCCTTTTGGTGGTAAAGATATAAACTTTTATTTATGTCGATAAAGTAGGACCAAAGATCGATCACATAAGTGTTGTTTTGTGAATGACAGAAGCACAAAGAAATCAGGCAGCTCTGAGGTTATTTTTAAATAATTTTAATCGGGAGTTTTAATAAAATTTCTGGGGTAGACTTAAACATTTTTGAAAACTAAATAAGTATCTATGTTAAATTATTTATTTCTATTTGGTTTTTAAGACATGCTGATAATGTTAGCTTCGATTATTTAGCGGGGCGTCTTTTTCCTAAATCGTACCACACCAAGATCTTAAAGCTTAAATTGCCAAAATTAGGTTGTCAAAAAAAATTATTTTGAATTTTCATTGTACGCAGGGTGTTAAGGATGTGAGGACACTTTTTAGGAATTAAACTTTCAACAACGAATTTTCGATAAAGAAAAACACCAGTCGATTGTCCACCGTTTGTCCATGCTTTTCCAGGAATTTTTTTTTTTGAGTTTCCACAAAAAAAATTAATAGGTACCTACGTAGTGTACTATAAAGTCATATACAGTGGATTTCGCTGATAACGACGATGAGACCACTATAATTCCGTCGCTATTTCTGACAGTCGTTAAAACGAAGACAATAAGAAAGCAAGAAATAAAGAATGAAAAAAAAAACTGCTTACATTCTCCCTACTCCTCGAAAGTAAAGGAATTACCTACCGTATTCATAAACTGCTGACCAACTGTGCATGTAAACAAAAGATAAGAAAGCTTAATGATGCTATGTAATGTTACGAATGAATCTTTGTCCCTACGTTTATAGTCGTAATAGGTGCAAGATTTTTCCAGGAACTTGTGACAAATGGTTCATTAAAACGAGTCGCTATACCAAAACTCGGCATTATATCCGAAGTCTTTATAACCACATTTGTTTCTTCTGAAAGTATAGGTACTTTAAATATAACGTCGCTATAACCAAAAATTCGTTACAGAAGTAGGATAGCCTCGTTCGCGGGTCTCACTTTGAACCGATTACGAATGATGGTTCAAGATAAAGTCAGGATTATCGTAAAGCGCAGGCTCAGTTGTAAATAAGTTCAGGATTTTTTTCCCAGCGTCAACACACAGTCACGGTTTTTTTGAAGTTTGAATTTATCATCCACTAATGATTGTCCTCCTTGTATACGCGCCATATCCTTAGGATTGGTAAAAAATCGACAGGACAATTTTAAACGGGAATTGTAGGTATTGCCTTTAATTTTGCGAAAAACAACTTTTTCCACACAATATTCCACACAATCATTATTTTACGAAAACATTAAAACCTTATTATCATAGCCCAAAGGGCATAGCTTCAGAACTGGCCTGGGTCATTTTTTTTCTTGATCTTTAATACAAAAGGGGAAATACAGGATAATAAAAAAAAAACCGCACGATATTCTTTTATTTATTATTTTCGCTTTGCTCTCATTGGACGTGCGCGTGCACAGCTGTTGGCGCGACATTTGTTTGTTTTATACTTCATTGTTTACGTCTTTTGGGAACTCAACTAAATTTTCAATTTAAAAAAAGGAGGGAAAAACAAGAAGTGTAAAAGTCTTGTGTGTGGTCAGCGATATAAAAAAAAATACACACACACACATACATTTTGAATAATGTCCTCGGTAAATCTAAATAATAAGAAGAAGACCACGACAAGGATGAAATATGAAATAAAGACAGCCAGTCAATTCCCCGGGGGCTTATTATATTATTTTTATTGTGAATGTGATGAGATTTTTTTTTAGTTAACTGCTCAAATGAATTTGCACGGGGCAAGAAACGAGATTGTGGAGGGAGGGAAGACTTGTTGCTGGTATCTACGTTTTAAATAAACATTATAATTATTTACCTTGGCAAGAGAAATATTCTAACCTTTAAATAATTTTAATTTTGTTTAATTTACATCAGCTGAATTTGTTGTTGGTTAAATGGATAAAAATGTCATTCATGGAAAGCGAATAGAATTTTAGGAAATTTGAAACAAGAATTAGAACAGTTCTTTTTTTGTGAAGAAGTAAAAGGAAGCTATGTATTGTATGTTTGGGTTTCAGTGGAGACGAAATATTTTTCTCGGTAATCTGTTCGGTCACTGTCGGCGTACGTTCGGCTCGTTAAGAACGTGACGAATGCGTTGATTGGCTGATTGGTTTGTTACTGTCGGTGTTCTTCTGTTTTTTTTTTTAATTGTAACGATCATAAAACGTCATGAATTTGATTTAAAGAAAGCTTAGTGAAGGCATATAGTTTTGTCTTGCAACGAAAATCGCAACGTGGTCGTGACAAAAACCCGTTAGTTATATTATACATTAATTATTATGATAGAAAGAAATACGTTTATATGGAAATATATTGACGTGACGTAGAGAGCCTTAAAAAATCCCTTACGTGCGTCGTATATTCCCACCCTTAGTCACGAAAGACTAACGCCAAGAAGGGAGTTCGATTCACGAACGTAACAAAAACCCGAAAACTGAATTGAACTAAAAAAAAAAATTTCCAACCCCAGTTCTTTCCATCCCCGTAACATTTTTTTTTATCGATGACCGGATATAATTTTTTTTCTTTTCGTTACAGTTTTATTAAGAATTGAGCCGAAGAAGAAAATAAAAATGGAGTCGATGTTGGAAGTGACGACGCCTCGGATTCGACTTCGAGAAGTAAATGCCCATTTGACCTGTCATCTATGCAAGGGCTACTATATTGACGCCACAACGATCGTCGAATGTCTTCATTCATGTAAGTCTTTCAATTGTTTTATTTTAAACTAGCCAATCGACATCCAGGGTCATGTTATTTGGGACTGTGACGAAGACATCATCAATATAACCTACGTCATTTTTTTCAAAATAAATTAAGAAAGACTGTCTCATTAATTTAAATTTTCTTGGACGACCATCTTTTTTTGATCACTTATCAATGAGGTAGCACTGGAGAGAGATAGCTGCTAGTGCATGTGGGGTGATTCATTCAAATATTTTATCCGTCTTTGAGATCGAATTTTTTCATCACTCGTTGAACTTAAATATGGATTTATTTTTTTTATCTAAAGCCTTTCGTTTCGTTACGTTCCCATGCGAGGAGTCAAGGTTTTGAATATGATTTTAGATATACATAGGTATACCTACTAACGATATACCGAAAGGATATCGTCTCGTGTATTTTCAGACTACCGAAATGTTTGATATGTCGTCGTCTCTTATTTGAATTTATTCGATTTTGTGTAGTCTCTCGACATTCAAATTCTGACACAACTTTCAAGGTTTGAACTCGATAAATTTCAATGAAACTCATGAGAACATCGTCAAAGTGGGGTTAAGTTTTACTATTACGAAAAAAAAATGGGTGGATTTGGAAAGTTGGTAATACTGTACAAGTTTATTTTGTCTCCTAAAGTATGGAGGGTAGGTATATCAGGAGGACAATCATTAATGGAAGATAAATTCAAGTTTCAAAGAAAAGCCGTGACAGTTGGTTGGCGCTGGAAATACTATGTGTATTCCTTGAAGTTGGCTACGTATTCCTATTGCACCACTACGCACAGTACTTCTATAGTACTGCCCAACACTGCCTGTACTGTGGCATTACTTTCAGGCTCCTTCAGGCTCCTGTGATTTGTGCATTTATGAGTCATTTATTGAGTGCAAGTTTTACTTTTTAAAATTACAAAATCGTAACATTTTCGTTCTCTGTAATCACGTCAATTATTTTCAAATATTTGCGCCATATACACTGTTCTAGTACCGCAACCAATTGCAACGAAATAATCGAAATTAACCAATGACAATGGTAGAGTGAATATATAGGTTTTTCAGTGCTATCTGATGCTGTCACAGAAATTTGTGCAAACTCTAACACGGAGATTGTCCTCCTATACCTTCCATATTCTAAAGTTAGAAAAATTATTTTTAAAATAAGTGTGGCACATCGTGTGGTAACGCCGACATGTTCATGAAAGCGATTTGTTCATAAAACCCATTAAAAAATTAGTTAAAACATCCTTTGGGGAGATAAATTTTTGCATCGTATTTTTACGGTTATCGACTTCTTAACATTTTTTTTTCCGTTAGTAGAAAAGCAGGTTAGGACTCGTTTCTATTGTACAAGGATTATTGCTTATTCCAGGTTCAGCATTCTGCCTAGCAGAAGTAGTCCCTGTACTAAGTTATTTCTGCCTGTTTGAGCGCCATTTATCCCATACAGGTGTCGCCACTTTGTGGGGGTTTGCAGTCAAAAATGACACGGGTTGCGTTTTCTTCCCCATCCCCACACAGTCTGCACGTGGGGTCTGACTGTCAGCGAGCGGATCTGTTGATAAACCTTCACCTTTTTTGAGAACAGGAGTCACTGCCTCATTTGTTTTCTTAAACGGATCGCTTCCTGTTAAGTTTTGAACAACTAAAACCAGTAAAGAACATTGATTTTAACGACACTATAGGTTTGTTCCAATCGACATGTCTTGGTGGCACACAAGCAAATGCAAGCGCGTGTAAAAAACGAAAAAAACAAAAATTTACAAACGACAGCAAGCCGACGATGCAAAAATATAAAGATAAATTAAAAATAGATTTGGGTTTGTTTTGTGTTGATTTTGATCTATATGAATTTTAACTCTATATAGCGAACTTCTCTTTAACGACAAACTCTTAACAACGAAGAAATTCTTAAATTTGGTTTGAAACAATACTTCTTTCAATTCGCTTAATTTATACGAAGAATGATGAAAATTAAGTCTTTGAAACTATAGCATCTTTAGATTTAATTTAATTAAATAAATTTGATTAATATAGGTAAAGCAAACGATAACATTTCAAATTTTTAAAAAGCGTTACGCTTTGTTCAGTTAAAATAAAAATAAATTTACTTTTAAGTGCATTTGAAAAGAAGCACTTTTTGTAAAAAAGTTTTTACACTTAGGGGCCATCCAAAAATTACGTCACACTTTAAAGGGGGGGGGGGTGTCGACGAAGTGTGACATTGTGTGACAAGGGGGTGAGAGGGGTCCTAAATTTCGTGACGTAGCATTTCAAAATCTATTTTAATCTAAGTGTTAAGTAAAACACTAAATATTTCGTATACAGAATGAGTTTCATTGACATATGTCCATTTACTTGTTGTAATTACCTAGTAGGTATGTGTTAACTTACTTTCCTCATTACTGTTTCCAATAACTTATTTATAAAAATATTATTTTTTCACTCCCCGTTTAATGAATACCTACTCTATTTCAAACTCTAACGCAATAAATGCCCTATTCAATTTCGCTTTATAGAGTTCACACTTTATATTATATCAACCAACGAAGAGGTAAATTAAAATGATATTTGATAAGTAAAAGTTTATAGTTAGGTACTAATATAATTTTTAAGATAACTTTTATGTAGAAATAGGGCGGCACGTGGAATAGGGCCAAGGGCGGCATAAAATCTAAATCCGCCACTGCTTGTCCGTTGCAATATGTAACATTGAAAGTAGTTTACAGAAAATTCAGCGAAAAATCAAACGGAAAAATATCTCTTATTACGGCACTATACAAGAAAACTTTTGGGCACTCGTACAACTCTGTCGGAAAAGTCGAGAATGTAAAAACGTTTTACACACGATATTTTTGTCGTCAATACTAATTTTGTTTAAATTTTCATCAAAATCAATACAAAAGTTGTGGGTATTGATTCATCTTAAAACATAAAAAAAAAAAAAACAAACAAACAAACCAAAATTCTCCTGTCCAATTAAATGATGCATGTCTAAAAAAGTTCAAATATGAAATAAAATCATGGAAAGAACTAAGTGAAAATTCATTCAGTTCTTTAGGAAATAAGGTTGCCATAAAGAACCATTAGACTATAATTACAATGAGTTTAGTCGTACAAAACAGATCGAACCGGCTTTGAAAACAGAACAGCATCACTCAACATCATATGTTGGGGAACGGGTTGGGGGTCGAGGGGAACACAAAAGTGCGGGTGGTGCGCTAATGGAAGCGTGAAAGAGAGACGGGAGGGAAACTGAAACTTAGTCATAGACAAATAATATCTCTCATGTGATGACGTTTAAGGGCGGTTTAGATATTATTTTATGATGTGGTTCGTACAGTACATGCTTGTGTATATATGTATATAGCGAGGGGAACAAAAAGGATGTGAGCTCGGCTCGTTTATTCCACAAAGATTATCTCAATGTGTACTTTATAAAAGGGACTCTCGAACCATAGAGAGATTATCACTTCGTTAAATATTAGTCACTACTTTTAGGAAACCTTGGAAAATTTTTTTTGATTGCCATTTCTTTTACAGTTTGTCGCAGTTGTATCATTCAGCATTTACGGGTGAAAAGCTACTGCCCAATATGCGATATGATGATCAATAAGGCGAAGCCTAACATCAAGTAAGTTCGGAAAATCGGAGAGATAATCAAAAGAAAATTATCAATTGTTTTTTTCTTCTTTACAGACCAGACAAAACATTGCAAGATATCGTTTACAAATTGGTACCTGGATTGCATCGGGATGAAATGAGACGCCGACGCGAGTTTTATCAAGAGATGGCTGTGCAAAATGGGATTGAGACAAGTCCCCAGGGCGACGACAGGATAAACAACCGGCTCGCCAATCATCCCAATGGGGGGTGCGGGAATGGTGTTGAAGGCGTCCCGTTTCGACACAACTTGCTGACGGCGATGACGCCCGAACAACGAGGCGAAGACAACGAACGCGTCATCTACAACGTTACAGACCCGATCAGCCTATCCCTGGAATACTGCAACACTGACTGGTAAGAATCCCTTTGGAACCAAACAATCAAATATTACAGTATAGAATTTTTATTTGATATGATGAATCCTAAAGCAACTAGCAAAAAGAAACCAAAAGAAAAATTTTGGGATTTATTAGGGGCTTGAAATGTCTACTGGAATTAAGACATTTAAACACTTACATCTTTTTTTTTTTTAATTTAGTACCGACGCGAAAATTTCAAGTATCTTATCGATTAAATCGGACGGTTTAAATGGAACGACTCTGAACGGTGAAAAGGGTGGAAAAAACGGGGGTACATCCATTCCCCCGACCCGTTATCTGCAATGTCCTGCAGGCGTTTCGGTGCGGCTTCTAAAGAAGTTTCTTATAGGAAAATTCGATATCGACACCCAACTTTACCACGTAAGATCCGTGAAAAAAACCTGAACTTGCGTTGGTGTTTTATCGATTACTTCTTTCGTTACAGATCGACATTTTATATAAACGTGTCCCGCTTCCGAGTGACTACAAGTTGATGGACATCGCCTACATCTACTCGTGGAAAAGAGTAAGTTATTCGGAAAACCATCAAGAATTAAAATTTAAGTTAATATTTTTTTTTGATGACAGAATGCACCGATGAAGTTATTCTATCGAATCACCGATATTCAATATGCCTTGGACAACTTCACGTTTATACAACCTAAAATCGAACCGAAGAACGAAAAAATCGAGAACCCCATCAAAATTGAGAAGACCGAGAAACCTGGCAAACTTCCTCTGGATACTTCAACACCTGCGCCGATCAACAAATCAGGTCTTTTAATGATCAAACCCAACAGTGAACTTAGTGATCCCTACAACAACAACAACGTGAACCTGAACGATCGAAACAAATTAGAAGTGAAAAGTGAAAATGAACTAAAAGTGAATGTGAAATCCATCCCAAAATCAAAAACTGTGAAACCTGACAACAAAGTCAATCGTAAAAACGAGTTGAATTTAAAAGTCCAACACGGTACCCAAAATGTGGTAACCAAACGTAAAACTCCGGATCGTGTAAACAACAACCGTAAAAGTGATTTAGACAACAATAAAAAGTTGAAACAAGTGAAAGATGTTGTAAATAAAACAGTGAAAAATAAAAGTGATGTGAAAAACGGGGTTGTACCAACCAATAATAATGTGATCAAGAGTGATATTATAAATAAAAGTGACGAAAAACCCGTGGAAAAGTTGGAAGTAAAACTGGAAGAAAGTGACGTTAAAAAAGTTGAGAAAAAAGAACGAACTGTGACACCAACATTGGTACCCAGTGAAAATGTGACGTTGAACAGTTCAGGAAGTTTGATTATCGATGAAGGAGACGAAGAAGACAAGGAAAAGTCTGTGTTTTTAAACACCTTCGAGTTGACTTCCATCAAGAGTCTATCACCTAAAAACTCCGAGTCTAGCAAATCTCCGAAAAGCTCTCCCAGTGGACCCATATCCATTTCGACACCTCTTTCGATCAAAACCTCGAGTCCTCGAAAACTTTCTCCCAAATCTCCAGGTAGCACCAAATCGTCGAAATCCGTATCTCCGAACACCTCAAAATCACCCAAAGAGCTTCAACAAGCCGAGGCTTTGAAGAACTATAACAACTCGCTACAATCGGTCCTTTCAAAATCAGCTGCCAGTTCCAATACACCTTCCAAATCTCAAACTCTTCACCCCGAAACGCCTTTGTTGTCCTTCTCTCAAATCAAACAAAATCTCACCGCGAAAATCAACGGTGTTGACAAACCAAAACGAAAGTACACGTTCAAAAACGGACGGCAACCCGCTTCTAAGAAGCCCAAACTCCACAATGGTTCTGATACCCCGAAAAGTTCTCCTATTTCTCCTACTACTACTTCGATTAATTCGATCGTGCAAAACATTCGACAACAGTCGAGTAATATGAAGAAAATTGTTGCTGGCAATTCAAGCCAATCGAATGCTCTCAAACGGAAGATTTCGAGTAAAGCAGAGAAATTGTTACTGGAAGAAACCCGAGCGTGTTTAGATAAAATCTTGAAAGAATCCGATCACCCAAAACCGGGAGTAAAAGTGGGTGAAAAACCAGGAAACAATCCGTTAAAATCTCTCTTCGACAATTGCAATTTAAATATACCAAGTTCCCTTTCGATTACACTAACGGAAGGTCCAAGTGATAAAGATCAAATTTCGACTCAAAATTTGGCGAATGTCAAGCGACAGAGTCCTCCTGTTAATATGTACATAGAAATATTTAAGATACCTGATAAAAATGAACCGATTGCTCCAGGTAATTCTTCGGTAGCTCCAGGTAGTTCTGGAGTTAGTACAGTAACTTCAGTGGCTTCAACAGTACCAACTGGAAGTAGTGTAAATAGTAATTCAAATGTTCCAGTTGGTCCAGTTTCGGAAGTTACATCATCAAATGTTCCCAACTGTGATTCAAAGACTGTGAAAACGGGAGATTTGAATGTTAAATCAGAGACTGTTAAAAATGTTACAGTCCCAAATTCCAATGGAAATGTTGCTCCGAGTCCAACGGTTAAATCACCGTGTGGATCTCCTCCGATTGAAACGAAGCCTCTTAAAAAGCCTCTATTTCCGATTAATACGAAAACCCCAGTAACATCAAAAGTAGTTGATTCAAGCACCGGCTTTCAAAAAATGTTCGAAGAGGCAATCAAAAAAACCGAAGCTGCCAAACCGAACGATGTCGTCAATAAAGTAATTCGAAAATTTGATCTGAAACCGGGACTGAAAAAGATCCTTCCCAAATTGGACAATTTCAACGGGATCTTGGCTTTGGATTTGTCCAGTCCGAATATCAAACCGCAGGAAGCGGTGTGGTCGAAACCACCACCGACGTTAATCGTACCGAAGCGACCGAATCTTCCAGCGAAGGTACCCTCGCCGAAGAAGAGTCCCAACCCGAAAAATCCGGTCAAAATAAGCCCACAGTCGAACTTGATCTCGAGTTCGGGAGAAACAAACGGTGTTTCTTCAACGTTATCGCCCCCGATTCCCACATCTACCCCTCCCGCGCCTGTTCCAACAATCAATCCCAGCCTTGTCGAACAGTTCAATCTTCCCAATTTGGCACAGCTGCGCCAAGTCATGCTCTATCGTCAAAGTCTTGAACTACGAAACCGTTTGTTTCAACAGAACCAATCAAATGAGTCGTTGATGCGATTCGAAAATTATTTGAAAAATCTGCAACAAACGGCAGCGGCAGCGGCGACCACTCAAAAGAAATAACCCTTCCTGAACAAAAACCAAAGATTGGAAAAATCTTCCATAAAATTATGAAATTTTAAAAAAATACATTTGTACAAATACATTGCTTAGTTG
Source organism: Sisyra nigra (assembly GCA_958496155.1). Taxonomy (NCBI): domain Eukaryota; kingdom Metazoa; phylum Arthropoda; class Insecta; order Neuroptera; family Sisyridae; genus Sisyra; species Sisyra nigra. The sequence goes on from OY292318.1 coordinate 16,046,366, forward strand.
TTAATTTTTTTTCTTTTTATTTAATTTAGTCATTACTTATTTTATTATGTATGTATTTAATTAAGAAAAATGCTTGGTATGTGAAAAGCAGCACTGAAAAGAATATAATAAATATTTTTCCATATTTAAATAAAAATTACTTTGAAATAAAATAAAATATTTATTTATTTCCTGAGGTTTTGACATTTTCAAAAGTTTGTGTAATCTGTTTTATCGACATTAAAGTAAGTCAGCCAGTGATTCAAGTTGACGTTTTGATAAAGTAAGTTTTTAAAGTAGAATTTTCCTGAAAATATAAAGAAAAATTATTCAAGAGGTAAATTATTAATTTTAATAATTTATTATAGAAAAGGTTAAATTTGAATTTTTAGAGATTTTTATAGCAAATGATTTGGAGGTTGGAGCGCTAATCAGATTTTACGGAAATCAAAGTAAGTTCTTTCATTTTTCACTTAGCAATGAAATCGTTACAATTTGACAATATTTTACTTGGCTAAAAGCTTGAAATAAGTTTATTAAAACAAGAGTGAGGTAATGGAAGCTTGTGGGTAATGAGAGCGACCAAAAAATGAACTTTTTTCTAATGCTCGTACTTGTAGATACAAATGACATTTTGGGGTCATCGTAAATGATAAATTTATATAAGTTTAAATTATGAGTTTTACTAACAATAATCCCACGTAAGCTTCCATTAATACACAGGTTTTAGTTTTACACATCAAAATAGACATTTTCCAAATCAAATTGGACATTTTATAAAAACAGTACCTACATAATTGATCATATTCAAGAAGTTCGTAAGCTTATTGTACAAACAGGTCATACAATAATTTTTACCCTTACATTCACCATAAATGAATCAAATCGAAGGGATATTTTTGAAAATTAAATTTTCTCCTACGTATTTGTTGGCAGCAGTGGCGGCTAGTCCATATGTTTTGCGGTACTGCAGCACCTCCAAACAAATTATGTAAAAATACGGTCTATCTTTATATTATTAAATGACAATAATATTGATGGAGTCATAATAATAATATAATGAAATTGTTAAACATAATCAATTCAATTGTTATGTAAACGAACTATTTAAATCTAACTTGGAATACGCTGAAATATGAAGCTTGGAACTGTGATGTTTACAGTGTCAATTCAGCCGGCTTCGTTCAGTTTCGTCTATGTACGCTTAAGTTCGTTTAATCCAACCTATGCATCTAACAAACGAAACTGGCACTGTAATATTTACAGCACCACAGTACGTTCGTGGCCACGATGAAAGAAATTCGTCGTAAAATCCTACTGTTCTTAGTTAGCTAATTAATTTTTTCGCTACTTTTGACTCTACAAATACATTTAGACAATAGTAGATACGCTACACTAAAACAAAAACAAATTGAGTCATTGCTAAGGAATAATATGGAACAAGACCGATTAATTCCTTTATCCAGCAAAAATCGTAGAATTTTGTATACAAATTATACAAAAAATGCATAAATTGAATAGGCACATTATGTTTTTATTTTTTTAACACAGCATCCCCATGTCATAATGTTACGAGCCGCCACTGGTTGGCAGATTCAACAAACTGTTCAAATTTGGAAGATGTAATAAATCAGTCACCGCCACTTCTACTAATTGTAATAAATATTTAATGAATATGTACGTATGATAAAATTATCAGCAACTACCACCAAGAATATTTATAAAGTAAATTTAAATGTACCTATATCTAATAAATAAACAATTGTTCATTGTTCTACTATGACTTTAATCAATAATCTTTAATTTCTATATATTAAAATTCCTAATGAATGAAGTATTCAATTTGATTTGTAAAATGTCCAATTTGAAATATAAAGCTGTACTATACAAGGTAATTTATAATATAGGTAAAAACTTCAAATAGTGAATGAAGTGTAGAAAAGGATATATAACTCTTATGGGAGAAGAATTCAATATCCATTAAAATGGAGATATTAGCTTCGTTCGCGGGTCTCACTCTGTACCGATTATGAATCAGTTCAAGATAGATTCAGAAATATCGTAAAGCGCAAGTTTAGTTGTGAACAAGTACTGGATTTTTTTCCCCGCGAACAACTTTAGAATTATTGTTCCCAATTAGACGAGGACGAATGAGAAGCCACGAAAATTGTTGATTGAATTGCACGTTGACTGAACATTAAACTGAACACGATTGATCACACTGCGCATTAAATTTTTGTTAGAATGAAAAATTCGATTCACATATTGAATTTTTCATTCTAACAAAAATTTAGGGGTCGTTATAGAATCAATTCTGGATCGATAATGAACGCATTTCGCATGAACCACGAGCATCGGACTGTTACTAAAAATGCAGGGTTTATTGGCCCGTGAACGCTCTTTTTAAAACGCGCATGCGAATAGTCCTGAATTGGTCCAGAATCGCACCCGCGAACGAAGCTATTAACTAAATAGTTCCAGATTAATTGCCATGTTGCTTGACAGGTGATTGATAGTGAACGATAGAATGACATTACTAGAAAAGAGTTTCCAAATAACCACGTAATTTCGAAGGCATTTTACAAATTCTTATGTAGGAATTTTAGAAAATATTATGTTTTGTATCTATGCATTAACTATCGAAGTTGCAATTTGATATGAATTTTAAAATATTTATTGATCGATCATTGTGATATGGACAATTGTTAGATCATGTAAACGGTACGATTTAGGCAACCGGTATCCTTAATGGAACCAGCTGGTCTAAATCGTACCTCATGCTTTGAATTAAAAATATCTATACAAATAAAATCAAAAGAGAAACTGTATTTCGGGTTTAATTTAAGTTTAATATACAATACAACATAAAAAGTAAATTTAATATTACCTACGCTTCTTAACTTAAATACAATTAGGACAATAATAAATATTGTCTTCTTTCGATAATCCTACACAAGCTTCATGTAACGCCTTTTGTGCTTTAAGCATGGATCATAGTGTGGTACGATTTAGGAAAAGACGTCCCACCAAATAACTGAAGCTAACTTTAAAACATTATCAGTGGCATTTAAATATAAGTTGTTGACTTGAAAAGTTTTCTAGAGAAGTCTTAGTTCTTTCACACTTAAAAGCATCAACGTACAAAATGTAACTCCCACAACGTTAAAACGTTAACGTGTTTGTTTTATATATTAAGTGTGTGCAATAATAGCGCCCATATTGCCGTCTCATAATCATAATCATCGTCATCACGAGACACGAACGAACCCTTTTCAAATTTCCATTTGGCTTATTCCCACATGTGCATCCCTAATGAGCCAACTTCAACTCGAGCTTCATCCCTCATCCCATTCACTAACAAGACAAATCCAAATAATTACGCAGGAAAAAAATTAGTTTAACCGTTTTCAATTTTTATTTTATAATAATGTTAAAAAAAAAATGTTAGAAATGTTTGTATCCCCGAGAAATTCGCAATCACGCCGAAATTAACACTTAAAATGATCAACGCTCCCCTGTTGTATAGTCCTACATCTATCTACAGTGTGTTATCCCCAGGCAAATTATTATGTGACTCACTTACATTTCCCGGCAATTAATTTGAGGGGGTGAGGCGCGGGAAAGTTGTTGGTTGGAAAAAGAGAAGTATGAGAGTGAGAGGACGAGGGGGTGAAAATTGCCAAAAGCGACTTTGTGAATTTTGTGTATCAAACAGATAGTACGATATTCATATAGGTAGAAAACAAAATCTTCTTTCCTCTCTCTTCACTTACGCTCATCTACATATACCTACCTATAGCTGATGCTGTTTTCACCCTGATATATATATAATATTCTTCACCCACGTTATCGAGTGTTCCAACTACAGATGCGAATCGCACTTTTCAGCATAGGTACGAAATAGCTGTTGCTTGCGGATATAATCTCAAATATCAGCACTGTTCAGCACAATGCTTTGTAATTGGAAAACGGCCAATATAACCATCGCCATTGTTATCAAAACCCAACGAAATCATCAAAATTAACAAACTGGATGAATTTTTCTAACCGTTTACGATTTGACTTGACTTCAAAGTTGACGCGTTTGTACCTCCTTACATTGTACCATGAACCTTCCAAAGGAATATCGTCACGTTATTTTTTGCAAAAACGTTAAGGGTGGTAAATTACTGTACATAAAGTTAATATTTTTCAACATTCAAAAAGTAGGGGAGGCCCGGGCAAAGCGGACAAGCTAAGGAAAATTGAAAAATAAACACATAAATAATCAACTTAAGAACATAGTTAATTTTTTTTTGTATGGCATATATATTAACCTTTGAATATATAAAAACACAAAGAACAAATTCTGACATTTTCATATCAAACTAAAACTAAAATAAAAACCGGTTGAGCAAAGCGGATATCTTCCTTGGGCAAAGTGGATAGGCTAGTTACTCTTGCTAATCATCGCAGAAATAGCTCCATTGCCCATCTTATTAAGTACAATTTTGCAATTTACAAGTAGCCACAGTTAGTATCGGCCTTAATTCGTATAGCAAAAATGTAGCCGTTGATGTAGACAAATAACCCATTTCTTGTACCGTAGGCAGTGGAGTGGTCGATTTGTAGTTGGATTAGTATCTACTCGTTCTTGATATTAAGGAGCATTTGTTTCAGCATCCAAAGGATATACTAATATAGCTAAAGATAAAGAAGATAATTTATCCGCTTTGCCCAAAATGTGTGTTTGTAAATATACCAATTTTCTAAGAATTCAATGCCAGTTCAATATAATATTAATATCATAAGTTATACTTAAAAATATTGTTAATTTACAAAACTACTTTGTTCCTCAGTTTGCTAACAGTAAAAACAATTAAAATGAATACAATTCTGATCAAAAATCACAATAAAAACACGCAAAACGATTTTTTTATCACTAAAGCAAACGAACGTCTAATTTCATTTTGAATTAATTGTCACTACGTCTCTAGACAGATCACTTGTCTACGCAGATGCAATTTCTAACACCAGCTATTATAGTTTTTTAGAAATATCGGCTATCTGGTTTACCTCAGCTATTCGCTTTGCCCGGGCTTCCCCTACCTATTGCAATTTAAATTTAACAATAGAAGGTACTTGCCTATAATTTTTAGAAACCTAGTTCATTTTTATATTTAATCTTTTTACTCTCAAATTTAACGCACACGTTTGACTCTAATTAAGTGGCACCCCAAAAGTGCTTACAAGCGGAAAATTTCTAAATGATTAGAATATGCTCTTAGCTGAAAAAAGATTGGGGACCACTGAACTAGAGAGTAAAGAGACTGAGAAAGTTGTCTTTTACATAAAAAGAAGAGAGATATCGTGAAAGTAACTTTTCTGTTTTATAAATTAATAATATCATAAACTGTAAATGTTTATAGCTATAAGTACTCTCTTAAATCGAAATAGTGACTTTCGACTACAAATAGTGACTAATCACTATTTTGTAGTGAAAAGTATACCACTATTTGAATTTGGTGGTATACTTTTCACTACAAAATAGTGAATAGTTACTATTTGTAGTCGAAAGTCACTATTTCGATTTAAGAGAGTACCTAAATAATATCAATGTTACTCAAACTTGCCTACTGTAAAATTTAAAAGTGTTCCATAGGTTTGAGAACCACTGAATTTTATATCTACGTTACATATTACTTTCACACTCACATTAAGTTTCAAGAGAAACGCGAAGAAGTTTCAGTCTAGGCATTTAAATAGACGATGCTCATGTTTTAAACTTTAAATAACTTTCTGTAGTTAATCACTGCAGAACATACGTTGATGATGCAAGCGATATGTAGGTACCTAAATCAAAAAGGGATGAAAAATGAGGTTAAAATGTAGACAGTTTCTTTAGAATAGGGGAAGAAAACACAACATATGAAAGACAATGTCATAAAACGATTGGCCGTTTTCCAATTACAAAGCATTATACGGTTTTATGCCTCCTAACGTCGCATAAAGTTGATGTTTAATTGGAATAAGATTAGCGTATATTAGTTTGTAAACGCTACAGTGGAATGCGTAGACTGCATTGGTTACACAAGGTTTTAAAGAAAAATTCCTAGGTTTAGCCAAGGAAACCTTAACCTTATTTTAATGAAATCGTCCTATCCAGATAATGACATCAAAATGACCAATGATGACAGATAACAAATACATTTCAGTAATGCCAACTCATATTTTTATGTTTATTTGTTGGTAAGTACCACTGGAGCATTAAATTCGTAAGCTACGTTTTTTCGAATGCTCTAAAGTGCAATGCGCATCTGTAGTTGGAACACTTGATGCTACAAATAATGCTGAATTTTATGCTAAATGCGGTAATTGGAAAACGGCAATTTCGGCTAGGTTCTTAAAAAAAAAAAAAAACACTGCTATCCCTTAGATTGAGAATCTCATTAGAGGGGTCGAAAAAAAGATTTTATGGTTTTTTTTAAGATAAATTTTTTGTTTAAATCGTCAAAAATTTAATTTTCAAATTAGGGACACTTGACGTAGAAGTGGTTGTAGAAACCATCAAAATTTGTATTCAGATAATATGTATATTGTATAAGGATAATATGTATAAGGACTATAAAAATCTAAAGTTGGGAAGAGGAGAGAAAATAGGTAATATTTCAAATGTCCACCAAATCACCAATGGTCACGGTAATGGAGAAAGGAATAATGTCTTGATTGAACAAAATGTTCTTTCTTCAGTTCAAGGTTTTGATGGTTTCTTTGTCGCATTTAGAGACTATTCAAGTACCGAACCGGAGTTATAAAAAGGATATTAGAAATCCAACACAATAGTGGTGCGTTCTGAACAGTGCTGGGACTATTCACATGCGTATTCTAAAAAAGAGTCTTGGCGGGTCAGTAAATTATGAACTTTTTTTTCAGATTCGAGCTATTAGTAACTAATAGTTTAACCCGCTTCGTTCGCGGATGCTATTCTGAACCAATTTAGGACTATTGGCATGCGCGTTTTAAAAATTAACGGTCGCGGGTCAGTGAATCCTGAATTTTTAGCAACAGTTCGATGTTCGTGGTTCACAAAAAATACATTCGTTATCGATCCAGAATTGATTCAAGCAATTCTTGGATTTTTGTTAGGACGAAAAATGTGATTCTCTTACTCATGCCAAGTGTGATCAATCGTGTTCAGTTCTAAGTCCAGTTTCGGTGTCAACGTTTAATTCAATATCATCATCACAATTTTCGCGGGTTCTCGTTAGTCCTCGTCTAATTTGGAAAAATTCTAAAGTCGTTCGCGGCAAAAAAATCCTGAATTTGTTCATGCCTGCGTTTTACGATAATCCTGAATCTATCTTAAACTGATTCGTAATTGGCTTAGAGTTAGACCCGCATACGAAGCTAACAGCTGTTCACACCAAATTCATTCGTTATCGATTCAGAATTGGTTCTAGTGATTCTCGGATTTTTGTTATGGCGACAAATTCGATTGTCTTACTCATACCCCGTTTGAAAGATTGTGATTAAGTCCAGTTCTGCGGCGAACGTTATAGTTCACGCTGGTCTCATTTCATTTTAAAATCGTTCACGGAAATAGAAAATCTTCAATCTTTTCATATATATATAACCATGCATACCTATGCGTTTGATGATAATCCTAAATCTATCTTGATCTAATTCGTAATTGGTTCAGAATGAGACCCACGAACAAAGCTAATATTTTCACACCTACAACAAAAGTCAAAGAACTAATCACGTTAGGTATTATTAAATCATTACCACTCTCATAATTAACAAAAGGGTTGCAACCACCAATTATAAGATTGATTAGCTCATCTATCATTTCGAAAAGAGCTACACCCAATGTTGATAAAGATTCTTCCATCACAAATATAACGAGTGGAGGAACCCTTTTAAAAACCTGAAATATATCAATAAAATAGCAGGTACAAAAAACTTCTTTCTTCTTGTCGTATTGATTTAAATTATTGATGACCGAACTGTTTCTCTCGTATAAAAAAATTAGAGTTTATAAATGAAACAAAGAGAGAGAGAGAGAGAGAGAGAGAGAGAGAGAGAGAGAGAGAGAGAGAGAGAGAGAGAGAGGGGGGGGGGAGGAAGTATTGAAAATTAAAGCAGAACGAAAAACACAAATGAAATATAGGTACATAAAGAATTGTTTTAGGGAAATGTGTGTTATGGAGGAGAGAGGGAGTTTAAGGGGATTAGTGCGCGACGAGTCGCGGTGAGGTGAGGTGTCGTGGGATGAGAAGGAAGTAAGTGATGGGAGCGGAAGAAATTAATGCAACGAGTGAAATTGTGAAAACTTTCTTTTTTGCATATTGAATGGCGTGGATTGAATTTCACCTCACTTATAACCTATGGGTAGGTACCTATACTTAGTATATAAATATATGGATTAATATAAATCTTAAATTTATTTTTTGCATGTAGGTATAGGTACCATAGATGTCTACCTACTTCTGATATTTTCTAGGGGACTCAAAATTAACGAAAATAGGTGCCTACAGTGTTAATTTAACCATCAAAACCGACGGTTATTAGACATAATCCGTTTGACTTAAGTCACTGTAAAACTGGGCATAAGGTTAACTTAGAATTTATTATATGTAGGTAGCAGTGGGGTGCGGTGCCTTTGGAAACAGGGCATGCGGTTAGAAGTGGGGGGGGGGTATAAGAACCACATTTTTTAAATTTATTTTTTTATTTGGTAAACGTGGTGTTATAAGTATTTTTTTTAAATTAGCCTTATTCGGCGCTCCTTCTTACAAAAATCATCAACAACCGCATCATATAATGTATTTAAAAACCACGAAAATAGTTCTTATCCTAAAGAACAGAACATTTGTATGGCCTTTGGGTCAATAATTCAAAATAACTCACGAAAAGTATCAGTAACAATTAAATTCACTGTTTAGATTCAAAATGGCAAACGCATCTGCAGACCGTTAATCAGCTATGTTAAATGCCGAGAGAGATAGTATTCTACCGTACTAGTACGCATGCGTGACCAATTCGAAGCAAACAATCGCATGTTACCGACGCCAACGCATTCATTTGGCTTTTGCCGTTCATTTGATTTGGTAAACTATGCCAATTTTATGAGTGATACCTTTCATTATTACGTAAACTAAAAAATTTATAAATGATAAAAATATATCATTTTTAGAATGATTTTACAAATGCAATTACGTAAATTAAAAATTAAATGAATAAATCATAAAAAATATTCCATTTTTAAAATTGTTTTACAATCCAAAGGCATGCGCCGCATCTACAGCATGTATAGACCGCATGCCTCTGGTAGGTAGATACTTATTTCAAACTTGTGTGTAGACCAAAAAGGTTTTTTGTAAATAAGTGTTAGATAATAGGTTTGTTCGCGGATCTGATATTGAACCGATAACGAATCAATCAAAGTGGATTTAGAATTATCGCCAAAGGCATAGGTACACGCTTATGAACTGATTAAGGGTTATTGTCCCGTAAACGAGTTTGAAAAATTTCAGAAGTAAGACGAGGATAAACGAGAACCCACGAAAGTTGTTAATTGAAGTTAACGTTGACAGCGAAACTGAACTTTGAACAAGCCACAATTTATCAATCGTATAACTGATTCAGAATTGGTTCTAGCGATACTCGGTTTTTTTTTTAGGACGAAAAGTTCGATTCTCTTACGCATACGCAGTTTTATAAAAAGGGGCTTGTTTTTCTATCCTTTGCTGTTAAGGTTAAATTCAATTAACAATTTTCGTGGGTTCTCGTTAATCCTTGTCTCACTTCGGAACATTTTCAAACTCGTTCACGAGAAAACAACCCTTAATCAGTTCATAAGCGTGTATGCGTTTGGCGATTATCCTAAATCCACTAGGATTGATATGTTATCGGTTCAGTATTAGATCCGCGAACAAACCTAATATAAGTAAGTAGGTAATTTGATTTTATAACATCGATCCTTAATTTTGCATCTTCCAAAAGTTTATACCCTATAGATATAGGCGACTCCCTAGTGTGTCTCTTTATATAGAGGAGCCGGCCCTGATAAAATTTGATTTTTTCGTCCTGGGATCTGGTTAGAGATTCGTCAAGTCAGGAAACTGGTTAGGTTCTGAAATGAATTGGGCTTCACATTATGACGTAGTTGAATATATTTTTCTAGGTCGACGTCAATTAAAAAGTTTTTTTTTCCAAAGTTTGATTGGATTTCAAACCAAATTTAAGTCAAATTGTTTGAAAATCAAGTCAAATATGGTTGAAAAATTAAGTTTAGTATAGTGAATCTCTAAGACGGACTCATATTTGCACTCCATTTTTTAAAGGTTTTTGAATACTACTTATTTAAGCTTTTTTTAATTTTTTTGAAATTTTTGAACTGAAATAAGTAGGTAATAAAGCATTGTCTTGCCTCCTATAGAAAGCTTGTTGTAGTTATTAAAATGAAAATTGAAAATCTATAAAAGTATCCAACTGTTGTGTCAAGTCAAAATAATAGGTAGATAACTAGGTACCTAAATAGGTAGAGGATGTCCAAATTTTCGTTATTGTTAAAAAAATATATAAAGCACAGGACTATAGATAATATCTACCTATATCTATATTTATAAGTAGGTACCTAGTGAAATGTTAATATGTACCTAGCTGATAATAATTTCCAGTATTAGGTACCTACTTATAAATGCCTTTTTTACAAAATTTTTTTATAGTCGCTCCAACATCTATAGTTATACATTGGGACTTATAAAATGTTATGCGATAATGTCAGTCGTTGACTTTTCTTATATGTTTCGGTAAGCCCCTTCAGCTTTAAAAACATCAGTATTTTGTTACATCCAGATGTAGTACCTACCAAAGATTTCTTTCAGTTAGATATACTTACCTAGGTAAATGCCTTTGATTTTTAGTTTCTTTTATATTTAGGTAGGTAAGTGTAAAAAACAAAACGGTATTCCATATTTGGTCACTTTTCTTTATATAAAAAGTAGCCATTTAATTGATTTGATCATAAAACTTTTATGATCATTCTTTTTTTTTCAAATCTCTCGAGTTTTGGCGCTCCTTCCGTTCCGTTTCGAACCTGAAATCATTTCCGTTGTTTGTTTGGTCGGATCAAGTAGGCGCGATAGCAGCACGGCCAACTCGAGTTGAAGTGAAGCGAGTACAATATATAAACGATCAGCACGATAACGAGTGTGAGCAAGAAAGAAAAACGACAAATATCACGAGATGAGCGCGAAACGTTCGTCACAAGCATTTATATTTTGTTCGCGGGACGCACGGGACGGGTGTGCGAGTGGATGTGTGACGTTGAGGGGTTCATGAGGCGCACCACGGTGGGCGAGTGCGGGATGAGGTGGAGGAAGACGCGACGGGGCCTCGATACTCTTTGCGGAGGGTTCGACAAAACAACGACACAACTATATGACTCCTTCGTCTCATTCCAACTATGTGAATTTCAATGTTGTGTCTCACTCGTTCTGAGTTAAGTCACGACACACGTCATCGCGAGTCGACAACAAGACGAAATTGGAATTTTTAATATCTATCGCTTTTGCCTATTTAAAATCTATTTCGGTCAGAGAGAAATGTTAATATACGTCGTGATCATTTGTGAGATGAAGAGGAATGATTTAAGGGTGGCCCATTTTATTCGTAATCTATAAAAATAGCTTGTTGTTAACGAGGCAATGAATAAGAGGCCTTATCTATGGTCTCCTGTCATTAATATTTTATAGGTTATACATTATTTGCTTAAATCATTTATATCAGTGTCCTGTCTGGAAAATTTAAACAATTGAATGACTCATTACGTTAAGATATTAGGTAGCTTTAAAAGATTTATTTAGAAATATAGTAAAAGAAGTTTTTAAAATAAACTTGAAGTTCATTTATGTACAATACACGTATTAAGTAGATTCAATTGTTTCTTTTTCTCTTATCAATTGTTTTTATTCCAAGGCTATCTAATAATGAGGTTTTTTTTAATGGATTGTATCTAGGTACATTTGAACGACACATTTTTTTGTAAATTTCGATGGAAAATGGAAAATTAAAAAAAGGGGGGGGGGTATTGTAGAAAATTTATTGTCATTGTGGAAAAATTTTATTTGATCTCTACGGATGAAAGAGGTATACTGTGTACAAGGTACCTACACTGTATACTGATATAGCCATTTAGATATAGGTATAAAGCTTTAAAAAGGGAAAAATCAAAATTGCGTTTTTTTCATCTAATTGAAACGAGAAAATTTTCAAAAAATTACCCGTTAATGTCCTTTTAGTTTCCAATCGAAATCTATAAATACATTTTTGGAGAAATATTTTGGGGGCCCAAAAATAAATTGCTCTTTTTCACGACTGGAGTATTACTGATGATGAGAGATAGGCTTGAAACTAGATCGCGATTTTTGGTGTTGTTTACGCTGTAAAGTCGTCGAATTTTTTTTCGTGGTTTGACCTTTTGGTGTTTATTCGAGATAGGGGAAAATTTTTGATTTTTATCCGGTGGATTTAGAGTAAAAAAATTGGTTATTTTGTTTGGTCGCGATGTGTTGTGCGGCTGTAATACGCATGGGTACGGGCAATTTGATTGGTTCCGCTTGAACCAGTCACGTAACTTAAAGGCGGAGTCATAGCTGTAAGAGCTGCCGCGCCAAGACCAATAGGAACAATTGTAAGTTACGCTTATTTTCAAACTGTTTTTTGGAAATTTTCCATCATGAAAATGAGTTTTTTTCACAATTTTTATCACTTGTGTCTTTTTAAAATTAATTTTTTTAAAAGACAATATTTTTAACTCTGCAAATTTCTATAAAAATTATAAAGAAATAAAAATGGCGTATTGAAGAAATTTAAAAACAAATTCATTGCTAAAAGAATTAATTTATAATTAATATTCAGTATTCTGATTACGATTAACAATATTGTAAAATGTTTTTTTTTTGTAATTTCATAAAAATTATATTGTGTCGACGTGTCGACTCAAACGCCATCTATTAGTGAATAGTAATAATGCTATATTTGTACTCATTATAGAATGAAGATAGATACAAATTAAGCAAATTAAAATATCATGTCATAATTTAACCAAATTGAACCAAATCAAACCAAATTATAAAAGAGAAAAATATATTTTTTGGTTTTAACAATTTTTTAACTTTATTTACGGAATGAATGTCATAAGTCATTATTATAAAAAAGGCTCACCCCTTAATTTTTAGTAGGTATTATCTTTAAATTAAGTGTTCCAACTAGGGATTCACTATTTTCCTTGATTTTTAAACTTCTATATTTAATTTTCAAGCTACTCGACTTAAAGCTGACTTTGAATCAAGTCAATTGTTAATAATCATTGTGGCAAAATCAAGCGTTGATTTCCTAAGTTATTTCATTTACATATCTACCTAGTACCATTAAGTACCTACCTACAAGATCAAATACTAAACACAATTCATTTAAAAATATCTGCTGCGAGGCGTCACAGTACTTTTACTTTCATTTATGAAACTCGCTGTTGGTATAAAATAGATTAAATATAAGCACCTTATAACTATACATATACACAGAACTATATTCATACAACCTATACCTATGTAGGTACATTGTACGTATAACATAGATATACGAATTCCCAATTTTCACACTAGAATCGTCCTTATTCGAATTTTCCGAGGAAAAAGTTTCAAATAAAAGTTGTAGTCACTAATGAGTCTAAGAACTATAGTAAGTTTAAAGAAAATCGTTGGAGCCGTTTTCGAAAAAAATTGAAAAAACTCAAAAACTCCTAGAACAAAGTGGAGCTTTCGGTTCACCGATTTCAACCAAAAGCTTCGCGGCACAACTAGGTATAATATGGAGGTCAAATACCAAGTTTGGAAAAAGAGAAATTCGGATAAAGTTTTCGATACGATATAGCTGTCATACACACAGATACACAAACATTTTTTTAAAAACCACTTTTTTGAACTCAGGGGACCTCAAAACATGTATTTCCGGTGAAAGCTCGAATTCGAAAATTCGATCCAATTAATATATATCTATAGTATAGTAAAAGAAAGTAAAAATGTCTATCCACCCAAAAGGGGTGTTAAGAAAAGAATTTTTTTATTTTTTTTAGGGTGTCCAAAAATTGATGGTAAAATAGTTAAACGTGTTCTTAATATCAATATTAAGGATTGCTTCAATTCAATGGAAAATGAAAATTCCATTTACATAACACAGGGAAAAAAATTTATGTTTCAATTTGCATAACTTTAGAATGTTTAGAATGCTTAGAACTTTTCATCGTAACAACAATCTGAAATAAGCGAATTGAAGGGAAATTTCATGCTCTACAAAAAAGGTCCTTAGAACAAAGTTGGAAAATATTAAAACATTTTAATTAGTGTTATTTTTGAATTCTGTTATCTTTGAAACCGTTGATCCGAGGAACTTTGTTCTAGGCACCTTTTAGGTAGAGCGTAAAATTTTCTTTACATAACTTTTTTCAGATTGATGTTACGATGAACTGACCTAAAGTTATGAAAATTATAAAAATAAAAATTTCTTGTTTTTTTTTTTATATTTTTTAAAATTTATTTAAGGTCACGTCAACTACCATGGTCATTAGTGACCGTCGAATTTGAAAACCCAGAAAAAAATTTTGGGCTTTCATTGGTATTCGAACCCAGGTGTTATTTAATTGGAAAATGAAATATAAATTCAGGCAACCTTAATATTAATAATAAGAGGTTTTGGTGCCAACATTTTTGTTTTATTGCTAATCAATGCTACAATATACCATACATACTATAATTATACTATCAATTTATGGATAAATTTAAAAAAACAACAAATTTCTATTGAAACCCCCTCTTACATATCTTACATTAATAAAAATGATGCATTTTTTATTAGCTTATACGGCTTATACTTACGAATCGCAATTTAAGATAAAAATTTTCCTTTGCCAGAAAAAACTATAAAAAACAAAAACGATTGTTAAATGTTTTTCTTTCTCTCTGATCAATGTAGTTATATAAATCTATTTTTGTCATAACAAAGTTGTGATCAACAAACTATTTCGATATCCTTATACATGTATTTGGATATGCGCCTTTAACAACGTGAGGTTTTATGTTAATTCAACTAAGATCATTTTACTATCTCACTTTAGAACAATGAAATTATAATTGCTATCGCTCTCATAACAAATAAGTTTGGAACTCTCTAGAGTTGACTAGAACTGACTAGAATCAACAACTTGTATCCTTGTTTTTCGTATTGATTTTTTAGTCTGTAACAGAACGAGATAGGGATATGGAATATGCTAGAAGCTCCTGTTGGTAGAGTATATAAACACGCGCTTGTCACAAATTGCATCAGAATTGAATCAGATTTTGAACGCTTACAATCGTAAACTTGAATTGTTTGAAAAAGAAATTTTTTCTCGGTCTTAAAAAAATGTCGCTGCTTCCGTTTTTGTTAATGGACGTGTTCGAGCCGATTGCGGTGCGATCCAGGAATATGTTGCGGAACCAATTGATGCGGGAACTGCGTCCACTGCAACAATCGCTTCTCAGTGATGATATCGACACCAAAGTCAAAATGGATAACGACAAGTTTGAGATTTCGATCGACGTGCAACAATTCGATCCGAGTGACATCACGGTGCGGACGATCGAAAATAATATGCTGATCGTTGAAGGGAAGCACGAGCAAAAACAGGGAAAAGACGGGTACATTTCCAGGCACTTTGTGCGACGTTATATGATGCCCGAAGGAACCAACATCGAGAAGGTGCAGTCGACACTTTCGACGGATGGAATTTTAACGGTGACGGCACCGACGTTGGGCCTTAAAGAGAAGATCGAAAAAGTCATTCCGATCGAACGAATCGGGAAAAGTGAGAAGATTGAGGATGACAAGGAGAAGAAATAAGTTCCTGATGGAACGAATTTGTGTTTTGTAGTTCTACGTAAATTTTAAGAGCCTATATTTTCTAAATTCTTAATTTATTCTTGTACTCCTATTATTCTAGAACGTAGATAAAAATATGTACCGTTAAGTTTTGAAAGTTGTTTTAAACAATATTAGATTCATAATTTTGTTTTATACTTTTATAAGTGTAAACTAATAAACTTGTAAAAATTTGTTGTAATTTTTTTAAAAATATTTATAATCCTATACAAGACAAAAAATTGTTTTGTATTTCCTACTATCCTTTTTATATGTTGTAAAACATATCCAACGTAAATTCATATTAATTTTAATAAAAACCAAGAAAAAATTTTTTTATTAAATTTTTATGTATTAATTTTTGGGAGTCCTTATTATAGGCTTTTTCTGGAGCTACTCTCAAAATTCACAACGTAAAAATTTTCAATCCAATAAAATTAAAATGCTTCACATATGCAACCAACTGTACCTACTTGTATGTATTACAGTAGACATAAAGATATACATATGTACAGGAGATGTTTCTCGATCTCACAATCAGTGTGTCCAATGTTTCACTTAAAACTCGTTTATTCCTTATCAAATTGATGAATTTTAGAAAATTTAAACAAAAATTAACTTCTCAATCCTAGGAGAATTTAACCTGATTTCACAATTGCTATTTCATTTACTTAATGTTTCGTTTTTAAGACCAATTTTTTTAAAGATATTGACTGTTTTCTAAAATGTAATGATTTTTCTTGGAAAAAGATAAGTACAATGGATTTTGCTTTTAACGACCTTGAAGGGACCACTTTAATTCCATCGATATTTCCGACAGTCGTTAAATACGAAGGTACAAAGAAAACAAGAAAATAATGAATGAAATAACTTCACTTGCTTATACTTCCCTATTCCTCGAGTGAAGGAATTCTACAGCATTCATAATATGCTAACCAACTTTGCATGTAAGCAAAAGATAAGAAAGCTTAATGATGTATGTTATAAATTAAATCTTTGTACGTTTCGTCGCAATAGGTGCAAGGGATTTCTAGGAACTTGTGACAAATGGTTCATTAAAACGAGTCGCTATACCAGAAATCGGCGTTATATCCGAAGTCGTTATAGCCACATTAATTTCTTCTGAAAAAATACTTTATATTCAAATGACTCAAATACAATGCCACTATAACCAAAATGTCGTTACAAGAGAGATCGTTATAAATGAAATCCACTGTATTTATCAAACGTCTGTATTTTCTAATTACATTTTTATATATTTAAGATAGCTGTTACTAAATTGTAATTTTTATTTAAATAAATGGCATATTCATTATTCATTTATTCTTTTATTTTCAAAAAGCCATTCAAATGCAGGATATAAATGGACGAACATCACTATAAAAACAATAAACAGATTTGTATATGCAACCGGTTGTGCCGATGCGTTGTGTTGTTGCATAAATTAATTTTTTAACAAGTTAAAATTTCATTATAATTATTTACTTGCATCTTACCAGAACTGTAATCAAAGCCACGAAGAAGTTAGGAAAACTTAAATTTTAAGAATTTCTCACGTTTCTTAAGCATAATATGATTATGATATAATAACATTAAACCTATGAGATTCGTCATAAGCTATATGGTTAGGTATTTGATTGACATTATATTTGGAAAATATTTCATAAGAAAAAAACTTTAATTTATCTAATATCTTAATAATTTTCATATTTCCATTTAACGACCTCTAAATCAAACTTCCAAATCTGTATTTCTCAAAATTAAATATTAAAACTTTTCCTTAAATCTTTTTTTTGCAACTTGTATTTATTTGACAGATGGAAATCGTCCGGAAATCGGAAAAATTTATTATTTATATTGTAGAATTAACATAATTTTCACATGTTCTCTTATAGCGCAGTGTATAAGCTGGGAAGCAGTGGACCAGAGGGCCCGAGTTCGAATCTACCCAGCGGCCATCGTCCATATTTAATTCTTATATTATATTATTTCCTTCTATTTACAGAGTTTAGTGTTAGCTGTATCATCGATAAAAGTAATTAAAGACCTTTACGTCTATCGAAAAATTCGATTAATCAATCGTCCAAATCTCTTACATTTGAATGGTCTGGGGAAGCCATATTGATTATTTATTTTTTTATTTTTCAGAATTGTTTTTTTCTTCAATTGCTTTATTTTGTTTGATAAGGATCATTTTTAATTTTTCTAAAAAATAAAAATTCTCTTGCAGAAAATTCAGGGACAACTCGTCCGATTTTCTTTTCTGAAAACTGTAGGCGTTGAAGACTCTCAAATAATCTAAAGATTGGTATATAATTCGTTAAAAATTTTTTTTCTTATTATTTGTGCGGCGCCGCATGAAAACCGCATCAAAATTCGTAAAATTCCTAAAAAATAGGCAAAATTGGCCAATTTTTGTACTATAACGTCTAATATCTCGTAAACTATCAATCGTACGTTAACGAAAGTAGTTACATTGGAGCCGGTTCGATTTACTCTATTGAATGAGACCAAAAAAATCCCGGAAAAACTAAAGGGAAAGAATTAAATTTTTCAATTTTTAAAGATTTTTAGAATAAACGATCAAATGCTCGTCGATTTTAAAGCGGCTTCCGCAGAAAAAAGTAGAGCATTTTTTGGCACCGTTCACCATGGAACTCGGCACATAGATAGAGCATGGTGACATCGGAAAAGTTGTCGAAGCAGATTTTCAAAATTTGCTGTCTTTTCCAAGATAATCGTAATTTTCAATTTCCATTAATGTCAATAAATGTTTAGTTTAGGCAATAATAGTATTCAAGAGTGCTATGCTGGTTGCCTACACAAATCATTAATAACTTTTATTGTGAATTGCTTTAAATCGAAAATTTCATTTGGAAAATCTACTCTAACAATTTTCTCGATTTCATAAATGTCTATATTTATTCCAAGCTTGAAGGTGAACGGTACAAAAAAATTTTTAACATTTTTCTGCGGAAGCCACCTCAAAATCGACGAGCATTTGATCGTTGTTTCTAAAAATCTCAAAAATTGAAAAATTAAATTCTTTCCCTTTAGTTTTTCTGGCGTTTTTTTCTATTATGTGTTGATACCGAAGCCAGGAATAAAACTTCTGTTGCGTATAAAAATACAGTCGAATTGAGAACCTCCTCCTTTTTTTGAAGTCGGTTAAAAAGGTAAATACAATGGGCATCGGCATCGATAGTCTTTGGAAACTTATCGATTGAATATCGAAGCATGAATAATGTCATCAATGACAGCTAAAACGCAAACACTGCAACGAACTTAGAGATATACATGAGTCATGAATATTAGAAAAATGTAAAAAAAACCACAACTGTCAAGACCAGGATTTGAACCCGAGACCTTCTACATGCCAACCGTCGGAAATTCCACGTACTTACAAGAGAACTTATTAAGTATTGATTTATTTTTCATATAATTTCAATATTATGCATTCAAACTTGTCATAGGAGAAACTTCGGTCGAGACTTTACGATTGAAAAATCGAATCAATCTCAGAATGTAGATATTCAAAAATAAGATTGGAAAAGTTGTCGAAGCCATTTTTCTAAATTTTTCACCTTTTCCAAGATATTTGTAATTTTCGATTTTAAAAATTTTAACGAACTTTGCATCCTTTGCATAATTTGTACTGACAACCCATGTTACAATTATGTATGTTGTGGTTGCCTACGTCGAGCATTAAATGGTATTTTTACAGCATCGAAAAGATCGAAAATTGCGAATAACTTGAAAATGACGAACAATTTTGAAAATCTGACTCGACAACTTTGCAGATTTTACCATGGTCTATCTGTGTTTCTAGTCTTATCAATTTGTCAAAAACGTTTCAACCTTTTTTCGATGCGCATATGGTCGTGGAATAAAAAAATTGAAAAATTAAAATCGTTTTCTTAAGCTTTTCCGAGACATTCTTGGTGTCAATCAACAGATTGATTCACGCTGATTCCAATGAATCTCCTTTCATTAATGTGATGGGTAACGAGATATTCAACGTTAAAATTCAAAAATTGCCCGTTTCGCACTTTTTCAGGAATTTCTCAGATTTTAATGTGGCGCATAAAAAAAAAATAAATGATAGAGAAAATCAGAAAATTTGACCTCGATTTTCCGACCCAATTATTATTTTTATGAAAAAAAATAAGCTGCCCTTACTGCCACGAAAACTTTTGGATGAGTGAAATAGAAAACTTATATTTTTTTTCAGACCAAAACACCCTGGACCAAAGAGTGAAGGATAAGTAAGTATAAAGGATCATCAAATGAATAAGACAAACATATTTTTTAAATATTAAGGGAACACTATTTATTTTCCAAATGAACATTCATTGCTGACACTTGATAAAAATTAATTTTCAATTGCAATTTTTCAAAAAACGTATGCCAATCAGAGATACAATGTCTATTCCTATTATGTACATCGCAGTTAAAATCAGTTTCTACTAACAATTGAATGTCTGTATTAAATTCTTGCTTACATTTAGTTCTATGTATGAAACTTGGGAGGACAAAAATCTATTTGAAAAACGATCAACAACAAATCGTCCCTGAACCTGGCCCTACAATATATTTAATTATCAAATTAAGGCAGTTTATAAATAGTATCCAAGTTCAGAATCAATTTTCTGTTTCGTTAAAAAACGTCTTATATAAAACAATTATTGGTAAATTATATATTTATTATAAATGTTCTGATGAATCGCTCATTTAACAAAGTAAAAAAATCCTGAGCTATATTTCCTGAGAATAAACCATCTAATTAATATATTATTAAATTATTTTATATACCAGTTATTATAAGTCTTGCATTGTTAACTATTTCGTTTTAAATTAGCAACATTATTTCACTTTCAATGTACATAGTAAGCATTTAATTTCTCTCGATCTGTTTGTTTTTTTTTTAAGTTTAAAGAAAATGGCACACTCACATTAAAACCCATTTGACAAAAATGTTCCTGAAGCATGAAAATTTACAATTTAGAAACTTAAGTGTTAATTATACATAAATAGTATATGTATTTTAAAAATGTACTTTAAAACGTTTTTTTTTTTCTTAAATTTTCTTGACCTATTTCTTAATTTCTTATTTTGTATCCCAAAAGAAATAAAAATAAAATAAACATGAATAACAAAGTATGATAATAGAATTATTACAATTAAATTGAGGTAGTTTATTCTTAGAGTGAGTCTCATTATCAACGTGAAAAATTAACAACCAAATTGTTGATTATAAGACCCGAAACTAAAGATCTACAAATCTACAACATCTGAGTCACTTTGACTGGATCCAGCATCGTTTTGTGATTTTTTTCTTTTTTTTTTTGTAAATATTAAAATCCATGTTGAGGTAGTCGTTCGTTGTTTAAAAAAGAAAATTTAAAAGAAAATTACATGAAGTAAAAAATCGACGATGCTGAATCGATCATCAAACGACTTGCATACAATATGAAAAAATTAAAAATGTAAAGAAGTTAATTCTTATTTATTATTATAAACGTAGTTATGAAAAAACTTATGAAAACAATTGATACATTTTATCATATCAACTATTATATTAAATATTTCGGCTCTTAAAGACGTCAATTTTTTTCAAGTTTACTTCTTTTGGCGCGATGAAACGCATAGCGACCCGAAAACTAACACACATGAAGTTGGCTTCTTTCATGAACTACCAACATAATTGTCAAAGAAGTAAACTTCTAACGGACAATGAAAATACTGCTTGGGTCTGACACCATTGTCTCTTAGTAAATTATCTGAAAATTGACATCTTTACTATTTTTATTGACAGAAAATAACATGTGAATAAAATAGGACCGTTTTTTTTTCTCCATTTAAGTATTAAATACTACAGTGATTATTTCAATTCTAAATAATTGATAGGAAGAAGCAGTTGATAATTGCCATATCGTTTTTTTTTTAGCATGCAATCAAATTTCAAATAATGCCCGTTTCAAAATGAACAGATGGCAATTAGGCGACCACTTCTTATACTGCTTAATTTAATTCGCTCATATTTTTTTTTCTTCAGTTTTCAGCCCGAGGTAAAAAATGAAAATTTGCATAAAATGGCTGACAGGAAGGACTATATTCTAAATACTCGTTTGGATCTGTTTTACATACACATACAATATATATATAAATTTTTTTTTTGGTTTTTTTTTAGAGCGATTTGTTTCAAATTATTTAAATGCACTTAATTTAATAAAACTGTGCAGTTGGTTGAAAAAAAATCACAAGAATCGTGTCGTCGACGATTGTTGTAATCTGTACTTTTTACATTTACATGTCTTGATTTTCAAACTCAAATTTGCATTCTGGGTGTTGATAGGTTTGATTGATTTTTTTTTTCAAATCCTCATCTATAGAGTGTTTTCTTTTTCATTTAGTTATAATTTTGAAGGAATTTGATTAATTTTTTTGAGAGGTTTTTATCGTCAGTCAATTTAAAAAACGGAATGCTCGCATTTAAAGATGACGTTTTGCATATATGACAATGATAGATCGGATGACATTACATAGACGATTCGTGGTCGGCCATTTTGAAAAAAATGACACTACCAAATAAATTTTTTTTAATTTACAATTGATTAAAAATAATTTAAATCCAATCAAAAATTAATTTTAAACTAATTACAATGTCATCATAGTTTTTACTATTGTTTAAGATTCACTATAAGGCCAATGTAAATATCAAATGTATTACTTACATCCAATTTTTTGTGTTATTGTTTGACCTTATTTTCCATTTTCATCATCATTATACTCATTTTAAATAAAATTTTACTAATTTTAAGTTTATTGATGAATTAATGAACCAACAATCAATTATTAGTACGATTATTATAAATACATAGGCGGACCGATTAAGATATGTAATCAGCGTTGCCATTGGTTCATTTTAAACTGTGTCCAACAATCAATCTTAACGTGAATAATTTACTTGCCAAATCGATTAACTCACTTTGGTTTTTTTCCAAATTTTCCTTATAATATCCTTCAGAAACTAGTTTTATCATTTTCCCCAACGCCTAATTTATTTGGAGTTACACAATTTGGCAAATGGAACATTTTAATTAGAAATTGCAAATGGAGCAACATGAGTTCCCATTTCGAAATTTTCAGGGACGATCTGTAATTAGTTACCGGTGTTTAAACAAGATATTGAATAAATTTTTTAGGGTGTGCGCCCTTCTTTAAACCAAAAGTTGTACATTTCATCCCACTGAATGAATACTGCATACTTCATAAATCAATTTTATCTTTTAACCCAAGAGTGCGCCCTATGGAGTTAATCGATTTGGCAAATGAAACATTTAAAAAATTAATTTTTGATTCAATTTATTTTTACCATCATATTAACTATTCGATAGTTGATTAAAATTTAAATCGTCACCATTCTAAGTATAAGGAGTTATCAAATTCAAATTGTCTGGCTCTCGTGAAGTGAATGAAATTTCAAGTTAAGAAAAAACTAAACAAAACTCAAATTGAGCCAAATTGAAAAATTTCTCCATTGTCATCATTTTTTTTTTTAATTTTTACAATTAATTCCACATTCATGATCTATCACAGATACACGCAAGTTTTCATTAATAGGGGGGATTTGTTATAGATGAAAATTTAAAATAGCTTTCTTTTGATATTTCAAAAACTATTTGTTTAGATCTGAAACAGTATAGATTTATGTTAAAAGATTGATAAAATACCCAATAATATAATAGATGACTCTACAGACAGAGAGAAAATTAAAATATTGGTATTCTATTATACTATTCGTATTGATGCTGTTTCCGAGTGAATAAAATGGATTCGATTACTCGCTGGTTTTGCTAACTATATAAAAATACAGAAATATAGTATGTAAGCGTTTTATAAAGCTCAATAGAAGGGTGCAAACGTTTTTTTTTTTTTCGAATTTGAAAAAAAACGGGATATTGATTTTTCTGCATTTTTATAGTTTGAATTTTCGTACCTAGCCAACAAAATGATTGGTTTAAATGCGTTAGTTTGTACTCACTGTAACAGATATATAGGGTGTCTCAAAAGTAATGAAAAGCCGGAGTTTCCAGCTTTTTTCATTACTTTTGAAACACACTGTAGTTATTAAATCGATGGTTTTAATCGGCTAGATTATTATACAGTGTGTTTCAGAGTGGGAAAATAGAAATGGCTTGCACATCGGTGTTTTTTTTTCCTTTTTTTGATAATTTTCGGGTAGGTTATTTTCTATTACTTTAACGAGATGTTTCATGTTTTAGCTACGTAAGCAAAGTTCCTTCGGTATAATAAATACTTGTACCCTTAAGATATTTTTTTTAAATATAACATTTTTTTTTCTAAAACATGTGCAGCTATAGATAAAATACCCTCTCATCACTTTGGCACACTACTATATGATAAAAAATTTGTACAAATAATTTAAATATTTTCATTTTTTTATACATATTTTTTATATATCTCGATATTAATTTAATATATTATCTTCTATATACTATCCATTTTTTCACAACCAAAATAGCTAACACGCTATTTTTCTTTAAATAGATTCTTTTTTTTTTAAATTTTACATTTCTTGATTTATTTTAAATTTATTTTTTTTTCTTTAAAATCTAACAAAAAATATTCTCCCCAACAAACAAGTTTATCAAAAATATTTTTTACAAAAAATTTAGGAGTATCACTGCTAGCCTTTTTTTTTAAATTTGTTGGTCTTTTTTGTAAATTACACAATGACTTTTAATTCTCCTAAATATATTCCATGTTTTGGAATTAGCTATTTTCTCGAGTTTGTACTTATTTCAGTTTTAAAATGACTAAGTCCGATGGTAGGTCGGGTGATAAGTGGAGCCCTTTAAAAATTTAATCTCCATAAAAAATATAAAGCAAAAAACATAACAAAAATATCCTCGACTTATCACCTCTAGGACGTTTTAAGAAACCGTTAAATATAGTCTTTATAAAACAAAGACTAGTTATAGTCTCTCACAAGATGTTTTATTTTATTTTTATTTTTGCAGAGAGAGGAGGATTTGGCGCCTCTCGCATTTAATTCGATTTGTTGATATTTTTTTCTTTTATATTTAACAAAGTAAAAAATATAAACTCATTCTCACACATTTACGCATCTTTTTTACAACTATAATAGAAGTCTTTACAAAATTAGAAAAAACTATCAACGTCATTGTCAGTAAGTATGTTATATGTTCTTATAATAATATATTCTCTTCATTTCAAAAAAAAACTTTTATAACAATCTCCTAACAATAAAATAGTAATTAATAGTTAAAAAAAGTTTTCTGGCACACTCACTCGTTATATTTACATCCCCATTAAGCATAATATGTTTTTCATAACTAATTTATTAGTTTCTTTAAATCTATTTAAAATCAAAATTTTGGCAATTTCATGCACACAATTTTTTTTGTTTGGTTGGAAAATTTTATTAGATCTGAAATTTTTTTCAAGTACTTACATCATTTTGGTTGGAAAATCTTTTTAACTAAGTCTTTCCCATAAGGTTTCCTTACAAGTAAAAATTCGTTTTTCTTGACAGGAAACCTATAACCGTAAGTCTTATTCTCAATTGACAACTCAATAATAGTCGATAAGGTAGGTATTCTTTTAAAGTACCGTTATTTTGTAGTTTACAACATAAAAAAAATAATTAAAAAATTAATCGTTTAATGGCTTAATTAATTATTTATAATATTTTATGTCAAAAGTATCAATTATTTTTAACTTTAAAGATTTATTACTAGGTCTGTACGATTATCGCATAATTTATTACTGCATACGATTCGATTCAAATCCTTGGATTTTGAATTGCTGTAAAATGGATTTTAATAAATTCAAACATTTAAAATCTTAAGAAACTCAAATTTAAAAACGCTAATAGTTTAATTATCAAATCAATAATTTTAATCATAAAATTTTTTGACGTACTGTCCAAAAAAGCCCAGTTCTAGAATTGAATTTGGAGTTCTTGACGATTCGGTAGAATTTTACACAGGTGGCGCAGGTTACTGTTTAATTAGTTTGAAGATCTGCTAAATTTTGTTTGAATTTTTAAAATTTAACTTCATGAATATTTCTTGATAACTATAATTTTACGTTGATTTATCTTAAACTGGTTTAATTTTACTGGATTTTTGATCAAGTATTAAAATTATAATTGTCTGAATTCAGTTTAAAACCAATTCATACCACGGACAAATTCTTGAAACTTGAATCGATCTTCGTACAAATCTATTGAAAAAAAAATATCGTTTACGAAAATTGATGAATACCAATCCTGATTTTCAGCCTTTTAACACTTAAAGCGACTTCCAAACCAAAACATATATAAATATCTATAACATTATCAAATCTAATAAAATCCCGTCAGCGTTGTAATGGCAACCCGTTCTCTAATACAATCCAAGAGAATGATTGCCATCGCATTGCTCCAAAAGGTTATTTTTAAGACAATTACATCGAGAATATCTGCTTTTTGAATTTTGATCAAATCTACAAACTTTAAAGATAATCTGTGATACACATAGTTTTACACGTACTTAATATTTTTGAAGAAACAGCCGAGGCTTCACTGAGGAACATCAACTTCGTACATTATTTCCTATATTTAATTTTACATTTAGGTGCTGTATCAATTATATAATATTTTTTTTTTTTGATTTTTTGATTAAATACGGTGAATTTTCTGTTTTTTTCTTAATAATGAAGACATTGATATACCTGACACATATATATCTATATATATTTCCTTTAACAGATTTTAAAAAATCTTTTTTTTATAATCAGAAAAAAAGAAGAAATCGTATTAGGTATGTTCCAGATGAAAATAAAAACATACATGCGAAATACAAAAAAGTTATTTCTGCGCACGACTTGTAATGTACAATATACGGTATTATTTTCATCTGGAACAAATCTGTTGTAACAAGTTTTAAAAAAACAGGCACAAATTCAAACAGAAATATATACTTAACATAAATTTAAAAAGAAAATGTTAATCGTAACATTTTTTTTTTAAATATATATCCTTGAAAACAGGCAAATTAGGTGATATATATATTATTTGAAATTAGTTAATATTTTATTTAAATGTGATATTTAATATTTTTAGTAAGTAAAAATATTTTATATTTATAGAATATATTATTTAAAAGTAGATAATATAATTAATGTTCTTTAATTTTTTTACGAAGGATTTAGATAATAATGAGGTAGTGTATTACACGTGGTGAACATAGTTTTTTTTTTTAAAGTGAAGTTGTTGAATATTAACATATTGTTACTTAGGCAGTTGACCCCCCAACAAATTATCCTAGAACTTGTATATATCTAATAAAAATTCATTCTGCTTACTACAAACAAATAAAAATAAAATCTATAGTTACTTGTACATTCAGTATTTAACAAACGTTATTGTAATTAATTGATGTATTGATATCCATTTAATAATATATATTTCTCTGTTATTTGAGGTAAGAGCTCACCAACATCCATCCAAAAATTATTGCTTTCTAGCATTTAAGGCCAAAAATGACAAGGCTAATCATTGGCTAGTTGTAGGTAAGAATCACTAGGTTTACCAGTTTTGCTTATGAGGTATACTGTCGCTTTAAGAAAATATAAATTGTTAACTGTATGTAAATATATATAATATATATCACTATTGTTGTAAGGTAATTTCAATATTGAATGATAAATTTAATAAATCTGTATTACTGTAACTAACTATGAGGTAGTCCAATTGGTATTTCATGTATCTAATTGTTATTAGAAAAAAAATTCTCATTAACTATTGTTGCAATTGAGATAAATTACAATATTTGTTTAACATTACATATAGAGGTGTTGATTGTATCACTTCATTATTAACATGTAAACTATTGGCTGATAAAATGTATAGGGTGAGGCTTTGATATTAATATTCAATAATTTCACTGTGCGATCATTTGGACAAATTACTGTTTTATAAACCACCACATGTACGTGATATATAATATTTTTTTTAAAGAATAAAGGACGATGATTATTAATATGTTTTTTTTTTTGTTGCAGTTTATACTCTCTTGAATTGAATGAATGAGTATATATATGTTGTGTGTATATATATATACTATATGTGATCGAAGAGATTGGGGATGTTTTAAGGGAGGATTTATTGGGGAGGTTGTGACTGTTGGCTGGGATCGCGTCTTTGTTGGCGTGGACCTCGATTACCCTGTTGTGGTGTCACAGATTGAATTACCATTGCTCGGATACGTCGTTGAGCGGACTGTGAATCAAAAAAAAAAGACACATTTAATATATTTTTAATACAACTTTTTCTTAGGTTTCCTTCCTTATTTATCTTTATCAATAGACGAGAGCACATAAAAGAAACCAGTTTCCTGAATCGTATTGAACATGAGTCAAATTTAAATTTCTATAGAGGCTTCTTTGAATCGCGACTTGAAAGTGGGAAGTAATTTTGGCCCGATTTTGGAATGGCGAAACGCTAGTTTTCGTTTCACAAAAGATGAAATTAAATGGAAGCTTGTCAAAGAACAATGGTAAACATTTAACGGCACTAAAGAGATGTTTAAGGTTGGACATTGAATCGGAAGCATGTTGAAGGGTAGATCTAAAAGCGGGTTTGCATGGATCAATATGATTGATTCAATTTAGTTCGAGGAGTGGTCCTTTCAAGGAAATAGATGTAACCAAAAGTTACATTACAACATCATATTTTCATAGTAAGCAAGGCTTTATTATCTTGCCATAGATGAAAATGTGTTGAAAATGTGGCGTCTGTCAAATTTCAATCATTTAAGATGCAGTTCAAAATTATAGAAAGAAAGTTAAATAAAGGATAGAGTATTTAAAAAAAAATTCTTATAGTGTCCAAAAATTGATAGTATATGAAGACTGGGCATAAATAACGGGCTAAGTACCAACAAAAAATTGAGCTAGATCCGAAAAAGTAAGCTAAGTGCCATTGCCAATAACCGAAGTCCTAATAGATACATTAATAGTTACTATTAATGATCATGGCATTTAGTCGGCTTCTTAGGTAGCTGGCAATGGCACTTAGCTTGCTTTTTCGGATCTAACTCAATTTTTTTTTTTGGTACTTAGCTCGTTATTGATGTCCAGTCTTCATATATTAAACAATTTTGACGCCAAAACAAGCTCTTATAAGGGGTTACATGGGTTTCAAAAAAATCGATTTTTTTATAATCTTATTAAATTCTACAACATCTCTGGAATATTGTTCTAAATTTTCAAGTCGATCCGAGTAATAGTTTCGGAGATAGAGCCTTGGGAAGTTGCGCGCTCAAAACCAGTTTTATTGTCACTCAAAATTTAAAACGCGTTTTTCTCGAAACTGTCTTTTCAAAGTTGGTTGTTAAGATTTTTCAAAAACTACTGAACCGATCTTGATGAAATTTTGCACACGACTTCGAGATATTATTTTCTAGGACTTGGACGAAAATTTATTTTTGTTTAATTGCAACTATTTTTTTAAAAAAAAGTAGACTAAATGTTATCGAAGTTTCTAATTTTTTTGGTATAAGGTCTGCCAAAAATCCAATTTTCACAGCTTTTTTCTTTGTCCAACTTCTACTTAAAAGATTAACTAAACGACGCAATTTGTTTTTTTGATCTCGAATGATTTTATCATGAGTTCTGCTGTCAAACACCTTCTTTCCGAGGGGTCACCGGAAATGACGTCACAATAGAAGAGTTTAAAATATTTTTCTACAAAAATTTCAGAAATTTTTAGTAAAATGTGTATATTTAAGGCAATAACACGTTTCAGGGAAATATTTAATTTTTTATACAAAAAAAAAATTGTTAAAATTAAGCCGTTTTTACTTGAGGAAACCCAAGTAACCTCTCAAGGTTTTGTCTTAATCAATTTTTTCATTTTTTATTTAAATAACACGGGAAATTTTTTCTTTGAGATTTCATAACTTTGAAACAGTTCATCGTAATAACAATCTGAAAGATAATATCAACATTTTTAATTAGTGGTATAATTTTGAACTCTGATTTCATTGAAATCAACAGAACTTTGTTTTAAGGGGATATTCTAGTCTAGAAATTTGAAAAAATCGATTTTTCTTTTCTTTCATATTCTCAAAGTTTAAACCTTTAAGAATATGCCCTTAAGAAGATTTTTCAAAATTTTAATTATTTTTGGACCAGGAATCGCTGATTAAAAAATGTAAGTATTAACTACCATTGTATGGCTACTGGATGTAACTTTACCCGAAACTTTAAACGCGTTTTTCTCGAAACTACTTTTTTCGATGCGGTAGCCACAATATCTCAAGTTCTAATCAACCGATTTACTTGAAATTTGGCATGAATATTCTTTAAATATCTCTCTATTGCATGAACCAACAAAAAATTAAAATTTGAAATTTATAATATTTTTAAAAAATTGGACAAAGTTAAAAAATTAGTGAAAAAATCAATCTAGTAGCCGCCATTTTATGAAATTTTTTTTCTGTTTTGCAGGTTTATGAGATAGCAACATTCGTACTAATAAAGAGTCCGTCATTGTTTTAATTTTCAAATGACCACAAGGATAGAAATCATGGTGACGAGGCCAGGGCCTTTTTTCCCCCTCTACTTCAAGGACACATTACTCAAAGAAAAAATAAATAAAAATTAATTTTGTGTACACTGAATATAAATAAACAAATGATTAAAAAAAATATCAATGTTTTTTTTTATCAATTACCAAAAAATTCTCAAAATTCGGGCCTCTAGACTAGAATACCCCCTTAAGGAGCCTTTTTGTAGAGCGTGCAATTTCCTTTAAAAATCACTTCTTTCAGATTGTAGTTACGATAAATTGTTTCAAAGTTATGAAAATTTCAAAATGAAAAAATGGATTGAGGCAAAGCTTAATATTGATATTAAAAGCTCGATTTGGCACCTAAATTTTGGTTTAATATAATACGCTATCAATTTTTGGACACCCTAAATATTTTTTTTAAATACCCTAATGCGCATAGAATATAACATTTCGTTTCGTAACACTATTAAAAGGTTGCCTTTGAAATGCCAAGAGTTGATTTTGATAAGGAAAAAGTTGTTTTGAAATGAAAAAGGTTGCATTTGAAGTAAAGAAAAAAATAGTGAAAATTCGCAATTAATATGATAATTTAACAGGAATTAAATGTTTTACCTGAACACTGAAAAATGGACCAATTATATGAACAGTGGTTTCATCTTCTGGTAGTGGTTGAGCGGCAGCTTGTTCAGGTAACTTAATGACAGATCCAGTGACTCGTTGTAAATCTCGCACGTTTTGGCCTCCCTTGCCAATGATGCGTCCCACCTGGGCGGACGGCACCAGAATTTCGACGGTTAGTCGCACATCGTCCGAGCCAGCCACGAAGCCTTCTTCCCGCATTTTCTCGAAAATCAAATATTGCGCCTTCCACTGGGACTCGGGCGAGCCGACAATTGTCACTTTGCGCTCGGTCAACGTGTCCTGTGACTTGTCCTGGTCGAGTGGTGCAATTTTGACGGAGGCACCCGAAAATCGAATGATATTACGAATGTGCGAGCCCTTCGTTCCGATTATAGCACCAACGGCGTTGTTTGGGATGTACAAAAACGTCGTCTCCTGAGCATCGCCGGCTCCTTGTGGTCCTCCAGCTCCACCACCACCACCCACTTGATACATTCCCGGATATGGTGCCTGGCCTGAACACATACCACCTCTGCCTATACAATCAATATACAACGGATTTGAGTATAAAAAATTGAATCGAACAATTTCAAGCGTTGTATCGATTTTTTCCAAGTGTACAAATAACGAGATTGATTTGATTATATGTTCAATGGTTTTCACGCTTAAAATTATTCGTACACCCTTCAAATTTTTTATACACAGTATCGACTAAATTCATCGGTGCTTACCAGCTGTTGCCATCATAGCCATGGGATGAAGACCCGGGAACATCATACTTTGGGGTGCCATCGCTTGTAAATCGTTCTCATAGCTTTGACGTAACTTGGCACTAATTTGGGCTTCAGCTCTATTAAAACCAATCAATTGATCAATTAGTTCCAAATAAAAAAATATTTACCACAAATATGGAGTGCCGAGGTAATGAGGACTATTTCTTAGGGAACTTAGGTTATAAAAGAGGGGAAAAGCGTTAAATCAGTTAACAGAATGGTTCTAGAAAACAATTTGAACTTAAAAACAGTAGATAACCAGGAATTGTTAGTGTGCAGTATTTTTGTCCCTGATTATATTTTAAATTCATCCTTAAGCTAAAATTGTGATTAGTTTTCTTAACCAAGTTTTATGCGAACGAAGTCACGGGCTGAAAACCAAACACTAGTTTAAAATGTTATTTTTTGTCAAACTAGCGTCATCTTTGATCTATTTTAATGGACTATTTTGATATACATAAATGTTCCTCTTTACCTCTACACTCCATAACTATAAAATAAATACCTGCTCATGTTCTCAATGTTTCCTTTGACGGTAATAATACGTTCTAAATTAAATGAATTGATATCGTTAATACTTGAAACGGTAATTTTAGTTTCTGTATCTTGCATGATGCGTTTGATTGTGTTACCGCCCTTTCCAATAATGCGACCAATTAAATTATTATGTGCCAAAATTTTTAAACTAATTTCTCTGTAAGATGAAAAAGGTGTCTTAATGCTGCATATTTATGAAATTGTTTAAGAACAAAACAATGTAGTACCCTTTATTTGTGTTTGCCGCTTCAGTTTGCATAACTTCTAAGATTCGTTTACAAGCGTTACTACAATTTTCCGGATTTCCATAGATGGTGATCGCCTTTTCTAGTGACCCAACGTTATCTTTTCGATGAACATCGACACGAGCGCGCGTCGCTTGCGTAATTTGTCGTATTGTTGAACCCTGTCGTCCGATAATAGCTCCTACCTGTAAAATTAAGATCAGCTTTAGAACAACATTTAAAAAAAGTAAAAGCTTCGAGCAGAGTAAAAAAAAAACCTTTTAATTTAATAATACTTTCTTAGGGGGCGTCATTAACTACGTGAGTTGTTTTTGGTGGTTTTCCGCCACCCCCCCCCCCCCATGTGAGATTTGGAACAATCCCCCGTCACTAAATCTTCCGTGAGATTTTGTAAAATGTCTCTTTCTAGTGTAAATGTTTTTTTTTCATTTGTTCAAAACTAAATATCTGCTGCGAGGCGAAAAAAAAATTGAAAAAGCTCAAAAACTCCAAGAATAAAGTGGAGCTTCCGGTTAGCCGATTTCAACCAAAAGCTTCGCGGCACAAGAAGATGTAATAAACAGGCTAAATTCTAAATTTGGTGTAATTCGGATAAAGCTTTTG
This sequence comes from Sisyra nigra, assembly GCA_958496155.1. NCBI lineage: Eukaryota > Metazoa > Arthropoda > Insecta > Neuroptera > Sisyridae > Sisyra > Sisyra nigra. The sequence goes on from OY292318.1 coordinate 16,079,668, forward strand.
AAACGATATCGCTGTCCTACACATACACACATAAATGAATCTAAAAACCATTTTTTTGGATTAAGGGGACCTCAAATCGGTTAGGTGTCAGTTTTTCGAATCACAATTCTTCGAAACACAATTTTTCGATACACAATTTTTCGAATGCACAATTTTTCGAAAAATTAATAATAAATAATTTTAGGGACCGAAATAATTAGAATAAATTTAGTTTTATTTGCTAGTTTACACAAAACAAATGTAATTGAAAAAAAAAACTTTTATTTAGTAAATAAAATTTAATAATTTTTTGGACATTTTAACATATATTTGCTAAACAAAAAAACCATGTAATTTACCTTTGTAAATAGGTATCTATAAGTTATAGTTTACAGATTGTTCATTTTTGGTAAGATTAGCGTGGCGCTTAGAGAATTTGAAATCGCCCAACGTTATGCTTTTGTGTGTCATCATGAGGCTTAAGCAAGCCATTTGCAAAATTCAAGGTATGAGTAACTATGGGAACTTAGATGGTCCAATTTGAACACTCAATATTTTTTATTTGCGAACACGTTTTCAATATCAAACTTCCATTGAGTGATAATAATTTTCATTTTTTTGCAATTCAAAGGACACATATTTTATAAACATCACAAATAACACAAAATTTCAGGAATAAAACATAGAAAACACCATAAAATTAATGAAATTCTAACGAGTTTGAACTCAAGTAATATAGAAAATATAATAGGCAAAATAAACAATCCTTAGATACCACGTATTTTAAAGATGACTATAGATTTTAAAAATATTCTATAAATTTAAAATGCTCTAATAATGCAGGATCTGTATTCATAAAGATTTTCATTAAATTCTGAAAACTCATAGATATTTGCAGCATAATTTTTATGTTAAAACATTTAATTTTGTGTAAAACTTCGTGGTGTCAGGAAGTGCACATTCCGTCAAATAATGAAATTCGGATGACTACAATTTCTTTTGTTGGGGGCTCCGCCAAACCCCTGCCAGAGGGCCCCCCTGGACCCCTTTGGAATTTGTAGTAGGAAATTGTTGAATGAATTTATATGAATTAACTTAAAATAAATGACAGTTTCCATAGTTACGTCTTAATTGACAGATTTATCAAAATCATTTCCCATAAGAAAAATGCGTCTTGAAATCCGGTTATTATCGAAAACGAAGCGAAAACTCGCAAATTAGCACTCTTCATTTTCGTTTTCTTTTGACTTGTTTTATCAGAAACCATCGTCAATTCATGGTGCCACGCTAACCTTACTCTCCCCTTCATTTTAAGTACTACATTATCGCTATTTCCAGAACGAAAAAAGATACAGAAATTGTAAAAAGTGACAAAAAAATGTTATATGTACTGACACATTTATGTACCTATTTCATTTACCCTACCCTTTGAGGTTGATTTACACTAATTTTTGTTCAAAAACACCAACTTTACCTGTAGAAGTTGATTTAGACTGCATTATTTCGAAAAATTGTTCTTTCAAAAAATTGTGATTCGAAAAACTGGTCGGACACCCCTCAAATCGTAAATTTCTGGTGAAAATTTTGAATTGAAAATTTGACCCAATTACTTACCCAAATACTTCCTTTACTATATACAGTAAAAGAAACTTTTATTACTAGTAGTAAAAGGCCCTGTATACACGGATTCCCACTCTTAATCCTAATTTTCAAATAAAAGTTGTAGGGATTGATGAGTCTAAGAACTACAGCAAGTTTACAGAAAATCGTTGGAGCCGTTTTTCTAAATATTTTAAAAGCACAAGAGCCATAGAATAAAGCGGAGCTTTATCAACCAATTTAAACCAAAAGCTTCGCAGCACAACGAAAGCAAGGTTCTAAGTTTGTTGAAATTCGGATAAAGCTTTCGAAACGATATCGCTGACACACACAGACAAATATTTCTAAAAACAATTTTTTGGATTCAGGAGACCTCAAAACGTGTATTTCCGGTGAAAACTCAAAATCGAAAATTCGACCCGATTACAATTGGTATTGGCCTTTAATATAAAGTAGCAAATGAAAGTAAAAATACATGATAATCGTCGATAACCCCCCCCCCAAAAAAAAAAAAAAAAAACACCTCACGCAATTAATGGATGCCCCATTAGGATGTTTCAAATAAAAAATTTTTTTCTCATGATATCCCAAAGTTAACAGTAAATTTCAAAACAAAAATTTTGGCGGCAAAACGAGTTCTAAATATCAATATTAAGGTTTGCCTCAATAAATGTTTTCTTTTTTTCATTTAAATAGCACCGAAATTTTTTTTTTCATTTTTAAATTTTTGTAACTTTGAAACAGTTCATCGTAATAACAATATGAAAGGAGAGATTTAAAGGAAATTTCACGTTATACAAAAAAAAAATCCTTAGAACCAAGTTCCTCGGATCAACCGTTTCAAAGATATCAGAGTTCAAAAATAACACTTATTAAAAAAATTAAATATTATCCATCTTTGTAAGGACCCTTTTTGTTGAACGTGAAATTTCCTTTAAATCCCTTCTTTCTGATTGTCGCTACAATGATTTGTTCCAAAATTATAAATATTTTTAAAAAAATTCTGCGTTATTTATGAAAAATTAAAAAAAGAAATGGATTAAAATTGATATTAAGAGCTCGTTTTGGCGCCAAATGTTCTATTTTAAATATAATATATACTCTCGATTTTTGGACACCATAAGAACAATTTTTTTTTTTCAAATACCTATTTGCTTTTTTTACGTGTAAAAAAATAGTTATACTTATATCGAAAACAAAATAACTACAGACTAGAAAGATTCAAATTAAATTTTTGAGACATTCTAAAAACTTTTTCGAGTACCTATTATTTTTATTTATTTTTTTGGTTTCTCATCTACATAGAAAACCACATCAAAATTCATCTCATCAAAGCCGATTTAATATATTTCATAAATTTTATCATACAAAAGTAAAATTCAAGTAGATTTAAATGAGATCAAAATAATTCGTGTCATCCTTTATTTCTGATTTACTTTGTGGTTCAATCTACACATCTTAAAATTTATTCTCATTTAATTTTTCATCTTATCCTTTGAATATCAAATGAAATAAATCCTTTCAAATACCGACTTGAAATATTCTATGCTTTAAGTTTGTATTTTTTGCATTATTTCGTTAATTTTGCATGAAATTTCTTTGTTTTAAAGATAAGATTTTACAAGTTAATTGGTGGTATAAACACAGTGGCGTCTAAGTAATTAAAATTTCTATGTCCCACCAAGGACTGAATTGTCGTAATAAAAAATTAGGTGTCACTGTGTTAGAGGAGTGGTGTAAGGGGTGAAAATGTGGCATATTTGGAAACTGCCAACACCATTAATCAAGTGTTGCAGGGCAAAATATGTCGCAGTTTTTTTCTATGAGCATTATAACATTGACACGATAATTATTAGTAATAATCTGTCCTTTCAATGCTCAGGAGACGGTGCTAAGAACTTGCTAACTTTGAAATGATTTGCTTCTGTCTTGTGTGAATATTGAACAAAATTTTACTCGTTACAATATAATCGAAAGCTTTCACCGAAAGCTGTGCGGTTAAAGTTTCGAGTTTATTATCTCAGTTAGTTCAAACATATACTGCCAACTGAAATTCACTGAATGGGATTATTTCTTCGTTCAATAGAACGAAAGCGTTGGTAAAATCAATTTTCTCGTTATAGATTTCATGTTTCATACACAAAGTGTCTACAAAAATTTCTATGAAAAATATATGGACAATGGACATTTTAAGGATACCAAGAGAAATAGGATATTTGATAAATTAAAGAAATTATTTTCTATTGCTTACAATGATATTCTATGTATCAAGGGTCCCCCGACTGCACTAGTTTTTTTTTCTATTAAATATTTCTTTGCGTTTTTTAATTTTTAAAGTCCTTTTGATTCAACGTTTTCTATTTTTTTTTAAATTCACGTTCAATTCTTGCTATGTGTGATTTTGTTCTACATTAAAATAAATAGAAACTTGCTTTAAAATAACGGATATCTAGTCTAGAGGGTGGCAAATGTGAGGTCAAAATTTCAATTACAAATTCAAGGACATAAAAATTGTAATTTGTATGATTGTGAACTAGGATATCGAATTGAATAGGTCGGTAGGGGCGGCAAAATTTGATTAACCTACGCACAGCAAATGTCTAAATCCGACACTGGATGCCAGTTGCAGAATATGAACTTTTTAAGGGTAACCCGAATAGAGATTGAAAATATCGATTTTTGTAAGGATGTCATAGATTTCCTAGTTTTGTAGACACTTGGGTTCATGTTATATTTACTAAAATTTTGTCTCTTGTCATGTTAAGTTTACTTTTCTTTTCAATTTAAAAAGGATGCTTTCAACTTCTTCCCTTTCCGAAAATGTGATATTAAACGCTTCAATCGACATAAAGATCCGTTTAATATCCGAACAAAGAGTCTATGTACTCACAAAATAAGTCTCTGCTTAAAGCCTTTTCAATTACTTCGAATGAATTGAATTTCTTAATTGGGTCAAGAACATTCCCTCTCGTTGCATTAAGCCGGCATTGGCTTGAAGTTTTGCTTTTAAACAATTTTTATTTTTATTAAAGGCGTCCACTTAAAGACGATCCACACAAAAAAGAAGCATCAAAGTAAATTTTTTTCAAAGGTATCGCGTCATGCGCTTTGAACTTCGCGCCAAAACTTTTAAGTCGATGACGTCATTTCATTAGCATTTCTTTAACTTGCCTCCGGTGTTTATGTGTAAGTGGGGAAAAATGTACGTACCATATCACTTTGGACAAGAATGCGTAAGGGAAAGTCGGTCTGGCGGCCCTGGCCTGGAAGATTTCCAAAGGGACCGCCACCAGGCCCACGTTGGTTTCGCCGAGCACCACCACCTCCACCCTTTCGTTCTGAAGCTACCTCAACTTTAATGTTTGCACCCTCTAATTCAGCTCCGTTTAATTGATTAGCCGCCCTGAAACAAACAAAACACAGTTAATTGAAAATGCTTTATTCAACCTGGAATTATATGGCATTAAAATTATCACGGATTGAAAACTCAGTGAGCACAAAACGTCATATCAATGTAAAAGTTACGTAATGAAAGAATGTTCTGATATAATAGAACTCTTAAGTAGATTGGGTAAACTTACATGAAATCTGACTAACCCCACATTAAATAAATAAAGTTATAACAAAATGAAAAACCGACTTCAAAATAAAAAAAAAATATTAAACAAAAAAATGCAGTAAAAAGTAAAAAAAAAATAATTGCGTATACTTGCAGTGTCTACAATTTTTAAAATTATTAGGATGATATAATGTACAACTATTGTTATTTTTGGAGTTGGTGTCAGCTAAGGAAATGCGACTATATTGGTACCTACTAAGCAATAAACGAGAATTCCTTATGAAATTTATTTTTCAAATGAACCTTTAAACTACAAAATACCAATAACCAACTAAACCTTTTTATAAATTACCATTAATATTTATTTCCTTGGCTGATACCAACTCCAAAAATAACAATAGTTGTACATTATATCATCCTAATAATTTGTATAAGTTGTAGACACTGCAAGGATACGCAATTATTTTATTTTAACTTTTTAGTGCATTTTTTGTTTTTTTGTTTTTTTTTTTATTTTGAAGTCAGTTTTTCATTTTGTTATAACTTTATTCATTTTTCAATTTTTAGTGCTCTGAATTTTGATAACTGATTTTATTTCTTTGAATATGGGTAAACCTACTAAATGCGCTGCTCATATGAGGCAGCGCCGTTAAATGTTTAAAGTTACTGCATGATCTTTTTTGATCTTAAGTATTGAGATTTTTTAGTTTTAAATTTCATCATAGAACTAAGTGGAATACTCTTTCCGATAGAAAAAAAATCATCAAACTCCGATGATTCAGTTAAACGTCACTATTTCATCCCCTATTTTCATCCTTAGGGGGTGGATTTTTTTCTTCAAATTGAAATGTGAATAATTTAATTGTATCATGCACGTAATAGAAACAAAATTATCGAAATCGGGTTAGCTAGGAAAAATTTATTATTTCATCCCTAACTTTTAACCCTTTATGAGTAGTTTTTTTTTTTGTAAAAAATGGATATGAGATGAATTTAAAATTATGCTCTACTAATAAAAAAAGAATTATCAAAATCGAGCTATCCAATAAGAAGTTAATATTTCATCCCTTAGTTTTCAACCCCTTAGAAGTGAAAGATTTCCTTCAAATTAAAATGGGATCACACGGGAAGCCCCAGCTTTCAAATAAAAAAGAAAAAATCAAAATCACTTCACCCAGTCGGAAATTCTTAGGTACCTCCTCCTTTTTTTGAAGTCGGTTAAAAAACGTTCTAAATCGTTAATTTGTTTTTTTTTTGTGAGAAGCAATTAACACTTAATTCGAAATATCCTACAGGAACTATGCTTTTTTCTAAAAATTATTCTTTATGATTTTCTATATATAAGCTACTTGTATACTGAATATCATTGCAATCCTTTCAACCGTTTAAAAATGACATCTTGATTCTTCAGGATAATACGTTTTTCAGGATAAAATATAGCCTACATAGCTATTGTAGACTATAATTCAAATTTCATTCAGATCCGTTCAGACAATTTGACGTGATTAAGTAACAAACGTCCATCCATCCAAACTTTCCCATTAATAATATAGGATTTATAATGTCAGATTAGTAATGCTAATGTCTTTATAAAGTGCACATTTTAAGTCATGACGAAGTTTAAAAAATTACATGTATTAACTCAGTTTAGTGTTTGAATGCTCAAGTTTTACGATTCCACTGTACAAGGTATACCTATATGATACCCTTGTAAGAGTTTTTGTGGTCTTATTAAGCCAACATTGTGCCAACAAGAATCTTTCTTTACCATGACTGAAAGGGCGAATTGAATTGTATAATTTATACACCTAAATAATATATAAAGCCTAGTACTCACTAGAACACATGTTGCGCGATTTGTCTAGACCGATTGGTCTATAGACCGTCTAGAAACACTGTTCTTTGTCTCGTCTAGCGTTAATACTACGATGTGAATTTCTTAATCTCATTTTCGCAGTCCACCATGGAAGACAAAATAAACGGAGCTAGCCATGGCTCGCCTCTAAACATTAGTGACGTCCACGCTGTCAAAATGTTACGAAACATGTCTAACGTTGCATTCTGTCTTATAAAGTTTCCCATTCCGATGGGGAGAAGTTAGATCTGCGATTTTTGGTCTCGCAACAAATCCTAGACGGGAATTCGTCTATAGACATGTCTACAAAGACAAACGAGACGCGTCTCAGAGACCAAAATCGCGCAACATGTCTACTAGTGAGTACTGGGCTTAAGTTCATACAAATTTGCTAATAAAATCAATGGCAATATTTTTGTAAATAGAATTTTACCATGGTAGTTAATTTTAGGAGAAAATATAATATAAATATATAAACTATATAAATCTATTGAATAGTTTTGATTTTATTAAACATCCACTGAAGTTTAAAAAATTTAACATCATTCAATTTCTTTCCTGGAACTAAATTTCGAGAGCCATTTGGCACAAGTCGAAAACGTAAATGAACTAACTGGAAATAAGTGAAAACACTTGAGAAAAAAATCGTAATAAAAAAATGCCCTTCCGCTGTCGACTACATTTCCCGTTCAAAATGAATCTATTTCGGGAGCGTTTCCTTTCATTCTTTGGCCGGACCATGTCCAAGTGATTCATAAAACAGAAAACACAACCAGGATGGTTTTAATTTCAATATTTCTTTTTTTTTATTGTCGTAGTCAGAGCACGTTCTGAACAAGAGATCGATTTGAAAGCCCATCCTGGTCCCGCGATAACACTGTACATTGCGAATCCATACTATTTTCACATTTTGGAAATTAACTTTTTTTAGCGGTAAAGGGTTGTTTTTAAGAGTGACAGTTATTTTTAAATGAATTTTACTTAGTTTCCTTTCATTTTCCAACCTATCTAAAACGATCCTAAATTCATAAACACTAGCAGGATGATTATCATAGACGGTACACTATTTAATTTGCGAAATGCATGCTTTCTTCGCACTTTTGAAAAAATTCTTTGTTGGAGAGGAGGGGGCTAGTTTTTTGAGAGTGAGAGGGAGAGTTATTTTTAAACGAATATTACGTACTGCTGAGCCTGTTCGCTGCTCTCGTATGTGATCTGCACCGTCTGTGTATTGGAATCACGTGATGTGAGTTTTTCGCACGACAGCACGACTCCGTGAGGTATTAACAATGGCTCTATATCCTCAAAACGCACATGTAGGGGTAATTGTGAGACTATGATTTTCCCCGAACCGCTGCAAGTATGAAAAAAAAAAACAAAACCTTAATCAAAATGAAAATTTTGCCTAGCAAATAAAAAACATTTATAACGAAAACATAAATTTTGCCAATTAATAAACTAGGTTACCCCTCCCCCTTTATTACTTTCCTATTTTTAGAGGATTAAGGACTGTCTACAAAAGGACTTATACTATGGATACTGATCAGTTGCAGTGCTTGCATTATGACATTCAAGTATTATTAAGATGTTTCAAAAAAATTTGTCTTGACATATTGTCCCAAAATTGATAGTATACATTAAAACAAAAATTGATGCCAAAACGACCTCTTTAAGATTTGTTCCAATCGACAAGCCTTGGTTGTGCACGAGCATTGACGAGAACGTGTGAAAGAAACATCAGTTTGGCCGTTGGATCGACCTAAGTTCTAAACGATGTCGCATCAAAAACTAGAATCGGTTACCACGTCTTTAGATCCAACCGTCATAAATTGACAAGTTCGCTTGAGTTACAACCTCACTCACTCAAAGCACGTGCATTAGCACCACCAAGGAGAGTGGAACGCTATTTAGAAGTTCGTGTACAGAAATGGTCGGCTTGTAAGTCGCTTGGAACGAACCTTTAGTATCAATGTTAAGGTTTGCTCCAATCCATTTGTTCATTTTCTGTTTAAATAACGCATTTTTTTAATTTTAATAACTTTTGAACGCTTCATACTAACAACAATCTGAAAAAAGGATTTATAAGAAATTTCACGCTCTAGAACAAAGTTCCTCAGATCTATTATTTCAAAGATATCAGAGTTCAAAAATCAACACTAGTTAAACACTATTAATGTTTTCCAGCTTTGTTGTAAGGACCTTTTTTGTAGAGCGTGAAATTTCCTTTAAATCCCTTCTATTAGATTGTTGTTACGGTGAACTGTTCTAAAAATTATGAAAATTCAAAAATAAAAATCCTGTGGTATTTGAACGGAAAATTAAAAAATGGATTGAGACAAACTTTGATATTGATATTAAGAGCTCGTTTTGGCGCCAAAATGTTTTGTTTTAATATTAGGTATATACTTACTATTAATTTTAGGACACTACAAAAAAAAAATTTTAACCACCCTAATGTACATAGTTTAAAGAATGCTACTTCTTAAGTTTTAAGGATAGACCCAAAATAAGGCAACGTTATACGAATTTCAATGTGCAAGAAAAATAACAGAATAAGAACCACTTCGTGGTTAAAAATAAGATAGGGGAATAAATTCATATTATGTCCTAATTTGCTATTTTTATGATTAATTCATTCATATGGTAGGGCACAAAGGGGATCATAGCTTCGGGCGGCATAAATATGGGGGCGGCAAAAAGTAGTTAAGTTTATAAATTCTGGCTGCAGCATCAATGACTTATTTAAAATAGTGCTAAACGTCATTTTTTTTAATCTACACTACTCCACTGAGTTAATTAATGATCCATAACTGACCAACCCACCCCAGCTTTGTTTGAGGTTGATAAATCCATCTTACATCCAATGCTTACTTATTGAAGGTTAAAATGACCGAATGGATTATAAAAAAATTGGCAAAAATAGGAACCATTGCTTTTGTTGTTAATAGTAACATAAGGTCTATACTCTATATCAGGGCTTCTTAAACTGTGGGTCGCGACCCCCAGGGGGGTCGCGAGACTACTGAAAAGGGGTCGCAAAGATCTGATACTTTTCAATCATTATAAATAAAATTTTAAAATTAGTATACTATTGTAGTTTTATTATAACTATTTTTTGAAAAAAGTGGCAATGCAAAAGTGTTATGTAGGGCCTATAAATGAAAATATGGAAGTAGCATTTAAAATAATAAATACAACGCGCTTCTCGATTTTCAACTGAACGTTCGACATTGATTACGTCTACATCTACGGTTAATATATATTTCATTATATGGAGGAGGGGGTCGTTTAAAATTTCCTAAGCTTGAAGGGGGTCGCTATATAAAAAAGTTTAAGAAGCCCTGCTCTATTTGTTCTAAAAACTACCCCTTTGAAACAATTAAGTTGCTTCATTATTTCGTTACTGTTTAAAAACGAATCACACAATTTCCTAATTTTGATATACCCCACAGAAATCTTACGATCTAAGATAGCCTCATACTAAATTTCATTAAAATTCGTTTGGTCAAAAAGATACGAGTACATGCAGGATAAGATAAGATATACAGGGTATTGCATTTTTCTAAGATAAAAGTACTCTTCACATTCTTTGACATAAAAACCAGTAAAGTTCTCAAAATTGGGATGGCGAAAAATATTAGGGGACTCATAAAATAATCCTTTTGGTTTTTAATTCGTTCTATAATAAGTAGGTTAATGGAAAACATTTTTAACACCAGTGTTTCTCAAATTGTTTGACCTATTATCATCTCCCCCCCCCTCATTCTCGATATATGCAGATCCTAAACAGCTTCCCGAACAATTAGTTATCAATTTTCGACCCTCAATTTCTTTTGTGTTCTCTTGTTTGGAAAGCACTAATTTAAAAAATTATTATTATTAATTAGTTATTATTGTCAAGTCAATCAACTTGCTCCATAAAATGTCGATAGAAAAAAGAACAAATCGATGCTTTGTGTTATTTAAAGTTTTGTAGAAATGCATTTGGGAAACCGGACTCCTATTTTTAAGTGGAGTAAATCGATCCCTATGACTTACACAGTTCGTAAACAAAACCGTAAAATTCAATTTTATGTTCGAATTTTATGCGAGCCGATTCGTCATGTGTTGCAAGATAAAAAAAATTTCTGGTCGATAAAATTTTAAAACCGTTCAAGTAAAAAATAAAATTTTCCCGTAAGACAATAGACTAGGAATATGAGGACTACGGTGATTACAAGTTGCCTACATCTAATTAATTTAAACCTTTCTAAGTGACAGAAATTTACTCAAAATTTTCTCGATTGCATCCTTCGGAAATTTTCGAAAAAGGTAGTTAAGTATACACTATGTACTATATAGCAGTGATTCCCAACCGTTTACGGTTTTCGGTATAGAATTGAGAAAACATTCTTAGTAATTTTTACCATTTTCAATAAGTTTCTAAAGCATCGCTATAATTCTTCCTTTTATTTATATACTTCCTATAATATACAATTTATAAATTAAAAAAAATCCTAACAACACATACATTCTAATTTGATTTTAAAAAGACAACTTTATATTGGTTTTAAGACAGTTTTTACGGAAATATTCTTTGTTTGTGATTAATTATAATTTTTATAGCAGTCGAAGAATTTTATCCTGGTTATAGCCAAGAGAATTTAGTTTTAATTTAGGTAAGGGGCCATTCATAAATTACTTCAGACGTTTTTGAGGATTATTTCGCCCCCCCCCCCCGCTTTATTGTAAGAAATCATAAGATTACAACTACTCCCCCCTTCCCTCAAATAAGACCATGTTCATTTTCGTAAAAAATGAACATATTTATAAAATAAGACACCGTTTAATCTGAGCGATTCTTAGCGCGAAACAGTGAAATTTTAAATTCTATATTGAGACTTGATAATATTCAGTCTACACCCACCCCCCTAAATAGTATATTAGGTTATATTAACTTAGGCGAGGAGCACTGCATTCTCTATCCCTTAATTCTAAAAGAAAGTTTTTAAAAATTATCAAAAGCATTTCTACCACAAAAGCTCTTCAAATCCATAAAATACGTCCAAAATGACGGACAGGGGAGGGGCTCAACGACAGTGTGACATTATGTGACAAGAGGCAGAAGAGGCCAAAGCTTCTTGACGCCACGTGTCAAAATTTAAAATACGTGAAACTTGTACGTTAAAAAAAAACTTAAAACAACCAATTCTATATGCAAACTGCAAATAAGTGACGTCACACCAGAGGAGAGAACGTCTCACACATGTGACCAATTTTGAATAAGGGGAGAGATTTTAGGACCAAAATCTCACATACAAATTGTAAAATTACAATTTCATTGATAAAAAGATTGTAATTACTATGATTATAAAATTAGAGTATCGAATTGTATTGATCAGTGGGAGCGGCAAGATTCGAATGGTCTACTGGCGGCAAATCTGTGAATTCGTTACTAAATGAGACCATTTGTAACAGCCGTTGAGGGGAGGAATGCGCAAAAAAAACTATGAAATTCATATGATGTAATTTATGGATGACCTCTTATTAAGTATGCAGTTTTATTTTTAGTCTAATAATATGCGATAACACAAACTAAAAAAATTGGAAATTCCAAAAGGCAGAAAATTGTAGCCTTATTTCAGTGCGGTCCAGCGACCAAATCATTCAACTAGGAAAATATTTGTAAGAAGTGTTTTTGTTGAAAATTTAATTTATTTCATTTTTGTAAAGAATCATAATCTTCGAAAAATGCATCATTTAATGGGTTCTTGGAAAAAAGTCGAAAATGTACACGTTTTTCACGATTTTCTGTATGAAGCCATATCGGTAGGAGGTAATAAAATTGAAATTAGGATTTAATTTATAGAACTAGTACAAAAAATTGTTGTATTTTTTCTGTAACTTCCACCTCCGATCAAGATTTGACTAATCTATTTGTACTTGACAGAAAACTCGATAATACATAGACATTCGATTGAAAAAGTAACAGTAAATAGCATAAGTACAATACAACTGCTGTAGACAACTATAAGGCACCTCAGGGAACACATTTTGGAAATCACTGCTATACAAAATAGTATTAGCATATATGACATCACTTTCAAACAATACAACGATAAATGTCAAAAATAAATCGATAGCTGGCAAAAAATCAAAATTCATCTTCGATTTTTTTTTTCAGGTTGCACACGTTGTTGGTGATATTTTTCGATAGTATATCAAAAGTATATCAGGTATTTAAACAAGAAATCATCGCAGCCGCTTTTTTACGCATTTGCTTCGTTTTTGCTGGCGTATGGATAGCGCATTGACCTCTCGATACATTGAACTTAAACATTTGTATACACTATGTACAACGTAAAACCTGATAGAGCGAGCGAGCGTCTGGAAAGGTTTCAAGCTCATTGATAACACAACGTTAATATCTAGTCGAGAAAAAAGAACACAACCAACGTTCCAATCGACCCCCTCCCCTCCAGTAATATTTGAAAAAAAAAATGTCAAGTTCACTTCATAAGAATGATTATGGCTTTTCATTGATTTAAATTGGAAAATGAAATAATGTAGTTCAACAATCGTTTGGTCTTGAGTCAATCAAACAAGTACCAATTGTTAACGTATAAGAAGAGGAAAACTTGACCAAATCTATGTTCGTTCAACGTTTTCGAGCTGCTATTTTCTATTCTTTTTTATCTAATAATTGCTGATAATGTTATCGTTTGAGTCGATGATAAATCACGCATTTAAACTTGATGAAATAAATGCTTGACGGAAAATCAAAATGAAACGAAGATTTATAATATACGACCTTAGAAAAATTAAAATTATTTACAGTGTCACCAAAAAATTTTTGTAACTCAAAATTCCGTAAACCTCAAATATGGCCATTATCATTCGAAATTTTTATAGTCTAATTTTTGATAACAATATCTTTAATAAAACTTTGCTAAAAATTCACGTACTAAAACCAGAAAAAAAAATTACAAACAAATCCTTGATTTTTATCATATGTTTTGAAAGTCTAAAAAGATTTTTTGAATGTATTTTAACATACTTATACTTAAGTATCTTGAAAGGGTAACAAAAGTTTCAGTGGTTAAAAAAATTAGAAGGTTTTACCTAAATAATTATCTTTTTTATAATATTTCAAATACAATCTTTTGCATTTCAAAAGCACTCCTTTTCACTTTAAATATTACTTGCTTAAAATTTTCATCGAATATTGGTATTTATTGAAGCCCGAATACGGTAATTATTTTATTCCCATCACTTGAACTTTTTTATTTAAAAGCATTTTTGATACAATTTACATTCTTACATTTATTAAATTCTTCTTTTATTTAAAAGAAGAACTTAATTCTTAATCCTCATATCCCTTTAACTGAAGCAACTATATTTAAATTTTTATTGTGAAAAATCATGGTTTAATTTTTTTTTTCCTCCCTTCATGGGGATGGTTAGCACGAAAGTGATTAATCAAAGTGTAAATAAGTTAATTAATTAAGAGGTAATGACATGAAAGTCGTAAATGTCAAATTTCATATTCATTTTTCTCTCATTTTCATGGCGCTCGATGCAAATTTATGATGGTCGAAGGGTATTTTTGGCATGACATCGCGCAGTTTCAGTTTTATATATGGACTGTTTATGATATGTAAATGAATTTATTACAATTTCGACAAAATTACCATTATCCAAATCTAGTATTAAATTTTTTCTCAATAAAACTATTTAAGAAATTTATATTTATTGTTATTTGACTATTAACAACCCGTGACTAGGGATCTGTCACTCATTGTATTTATTTATGCTCTTATTTACGTTGAGGAGAAAATCAAACTACCAATATTATATACAATATATTATTATTGTGTCAACTAATACCAACATAATTTAAACGATGCTGATTGGTTATTATTTTGAATATTTTAAATACAGTCGTTTCCAAATGTTAATGGTACTAAAATTAAGGACTAAGATTAGAATTTAGGTATCTTTTAGTTGGCAGCTCTTAGAGCTCTTCATGTTAAAAAAATATGGTGGGAGCTCAGAGTGTCAGGTTCCTGCCTTTACTTCCGTAAAATTCAACAAATTGAACGAATCAACTAAGAAACAACTAAAGCAGAGATTCTTTATATTTTCATGTAGATTCGTAATTGCATTTAATAAATATTTGAGAAAGTTGACAATTTAGAAGTAGGTCTTAATTTTTTTTTAAATTTTGAAAGTCCTCTTTGAGCTACTTAGGGATGGAATATCAGAAAAATCTACCCTAGTGCAAATTATCTTTTTAGGAAAAACATTTTTACATTTCATGCCTTTATTTTCAGTAGTTTAGCATCCAGCAAACAGTTACGGTACTGTTTTATAAAAGCATTCGCCAAGTCAAGGATATATAAGATTAGGCTTATAAATGAAATAACTTCCAAAAGCAATGCTTGATTTGATTTGACATTTAAATGTTGATGTTTGAACCGAGTTCGGCTTGATTTAAAGTCAAATAGCTTGAAAATCAAGTAGATTAACAAGCATATCGAGTTGTGAATTTCTTATTTCATACGATATAGAATAAGTTGAAATGTCTTTAATCCAGTAGGTCCATAGTACTAGGCCACTAGTACCAAAATAATGAATGAAATTATGTCCCTAATTTCTTTTTGTTGGCAGCCATTAAGGCTTCTATCGTCAAATATTGCGATATGGTGGATAAGTCCCGAGTTAGGTCCTTGGGTATAACAAGGTCAGTTGCCATGGTGTCCCAGATTTTCCTAGCCAAAACCAAATTCCCTAACTTTTTCCTACAAGTTTTGAAATAAGTAATGGAAAATGTAATTTTCATGTTTAACTTATATTAAAGACAATTTTCTTTGATTTTAACAACTTCTTTGACTTTCTGTAATTAGCAAAAAATAATTTGACTTGCTGGAATTCCCTGACCACTGGATATCAATTTTATAAATAGAGATTTGCGTCTAAGATAAATAAATGCCTGATAATTAAAAGTTGCAAATTTTGCAAAGTGCCATTAGTCGCTTCACGGTCGGTGTGTGGCTATAGGAAAAATGACGAATATCACACGGGGAAATATGATGTTGATACACTCATAAATAATCAAGTTTACAAAACGTCGTACGTACGGTGACGACAATCGTGTTTGTAAGTTTTCTATGGATGCCGGGGGTTCGATGACCCAAACCAGAAGCTCCCAAACGTTTGCCGCAAGCCATACCCGTATCCATTACGCAACCGAGCGTACAACCGACAATGTTTTGACAGTGCCCCGTTCATAATTCGCCCAAATACCACCACTGACGAAGCGATCGGGCATTATGCAAATTAGGTGAATTTAATGACGCAAATTAATTATGCTTCGCATATATAGGAAACCGGCGCGATTGACGTTCATTTGAACTCCAATCAAAATTTCATTAGTGCCCCTCGTTTTGGCTGCGTGTAGGAAAAAATAGGTTTCGATTTGACTTATTGGAAACTGCTGATTTTAACATATGCAATTTTTGTGAAAGAGTCTGAATCACTGGAGGCAAACGGCAAAGAAATTCTTAAGCAGAAAATGTAACCAAAAAAAAAATAGGAGACTGCAAAATTAGTAATGTTAATTAATAACTTAACAAGGCTGCTTCAAACCAGTTGAATATTTGAAATTTTTCAACAAAAAAATTATGGAAATGCAAAAATAGGTATTTTACATTTTTAACGATCAATGCAATTTTCTAATTTTTTCAGTACCTACTTTACAACTTACATATTTTGTTTTACCTGTTGATTCAGTTAAACGGTCGCAGAAAGAGAAAGGGAGGTGATTTACTTAAAATCAACCATAAACTAGAAATCGTTCTGTACATAATTTTTCGTGATTTTCACCAAATTTACAACTTGAATCAAAGAAAATCAAAGTTCCAAATTCTGACTTAAAAAGTATTTCCTAGATTGACACGCACTCTAGTGAAAATAAATAATTAAAAAAATTAATTAAGTAGGATTTTGAGTATAACAAGACTAACACTGCAGTGCGGGAGGATGAACCAACCTTATCCTGATTTTCTGCTGTTTGGAAAAAAATGTTATTTGGTTACTTCCATGTTCTTGTCAACTAATACAAGTATAGCCACACTTATCAAAAATACCATTGCCCTTAAGTTAAAAACTAATTTTTTGCTATCAGATAAAGCAGAGATCTTAAATCGTGGTTCCAAAGAACCCTAAGGTAGCCCGGAACGTTGCCAGGGGTTTCGCAAACAATCACTATTCGTCCTTTTACTATTAGATTACGAAATCATTATTTTAAGTTAAGTAACTGGGCATTTAATGCAATACAATGAGCTTAACCTTTTAACGTTAAAATGAAATAACTTGCAAATTAAATACTTGACCTAAGATGATATTTAAATAATTTGATTTTAAGCCGAATTTAAGTCGAGTAGCTTGAAACTCATTTCAAGTAGTATAAAAATCAAGTCAAATAGTGAATCGCTGTATTGGATAATCAGGAACACCACTCTTTTAAATCGAAATAGTGTCTTTCAAATAGTGACTATTCACTATTTAGTAGTGAAAAGTATACCACTATTTGAATTTAGTGGTATACTCTGCACTGCAAAAATAGTGAATAGTCACTACAGTCACTATTTCGATTTAAGAGAGCAAGAATACCATGAGTTCAAAAGGTTTCTAAAACTGATTGAAGGCACTTAAAATAGATGTTTAATGCTGACTAACTGAATGATACAAAATTGCATAGGTAGGTATAGGCGGTACTCGTTTTTTTTCAAGTTTTAACAAGTAAAAACTTGAGCTAATTTTCATTTTTAAGAGGTTAGTCAAGCGTCCTTCCAGAGCCGTAGCGTAATAGTATGGTGCCCAAAGCGAAAGAAAAAAATGCTCTCCCTCTCCACGGTTGCATTAAAAAAAACAAGATTAATAGAGCATTTCTACTTGCCACTTTTATTGTGTGGCACCTTAATCATTTGACGCCTGGTGCCAGGGCCCCGCTTGCACTACCCACAGTACGTTTCTGCGTCCTTCAACTTACTTTTAATTAATTTTAACTTTAATTATATAAGTATGGATAATAATTCAATTTATGACTACAAGTTTAAAGAAAGTCTTCTATCTATTGTTCATTTTTTAAGATCTAAAATTTAAGTATAAAGAAAACATATTTAAGTTCCTATCAATGCCAGTCCACCAAGTATAAACTACCCTAACAAATATTTCTCATATGGTTTCACACACCCCCTTATCTAACCAATCCTAAAAAAAACGAAGGTCGGCACATTTTATTTATAGAAAGGTCAACCCCTGTAGTCGTTCTACAACGATAATCGCCCAAAAAAAAAGTAATGTAAGAAAACTATTTGACTAATAGAAAAAAAATTATATCCTAATTAAGTATTTTCATAAATCCTCTTTTTAAGTCACTGGGATTTTAAGTATCTTCTATTAACGTGGTCAAGTTAAAAATAAATCATTAATAAAAAAGAAGTTAACTAATAAATCCTTACGTTAATTGAGTTAATCCATACTTAAATTGGAAGGGAACGTGTAGTGTTAATCGTTAACTTAGATAAGTCGGAAAATCCCAACATAGATTGACCTATCCCCATCGAGATTTTTTTTAATATTTTTTTTTATTTTGTTGAATTTTGTGTATGCCAAACACTTCTAAAACAAAATCATAAATTAAGATACCTTCAAGTAAAGCTTTATGATTAAAAAGCGAAATTATTTCCTTTAAAAATGGTATCTTATTTAAAGGATTCGGTTATGAAAAGGAGCATAAAAAAGTACCTAAAAAGTTTAAAGTTGCAAAAATACAAAATATTCTTAATATATAGATTTAGGTCGAACTAAAAGTTTATTGAATCCTAAAAAGATCCCTTAAGTTCTCGCAAGTTACTGATTTTAAGGCTTGAATATTTTTTTATTTCATTTTGAGCTTAGCATTTGATTATTTGATTCGATCAAAAAGCCTTCCAAGACTCTATTATATAAGGTAATAAGTCTATGATGCCAAAAAAGAGCCAAAAAAGCTTAAGCCATGTTCACAACCTACATAGAACTAAATTTAATATTTGACACGATTTTTGAAAAAAGGTTTGTAGATATTATTTGTTAATTTTTTAACTCGAAAAGCTTCTAACAAACAATTTTTAAGATAGAACACTCGAAATTTTCAAATGCTGCTATTCAGTAGATTCTAATTAGTGTAATGTGCTTTAATTAAAGCCCATTAATTAAATTTTATAAATGAGTAAGCTTTATTATACAAGCATATGGATGTACTAATTAATAATAAATCAAAGCTACAAAATTAATGAAGTACTCGCCGCCGAATAAAATTTATGAATTTTTTTCTCTACAATAAAACGTATCAAATAAAATAATTCGGGTCCATCGAGGGCTTTAATTAAAACCATTAAAGATATGGCAATTAACTTTTTATCAGTGAAAAAAAAACGAAGTTATATTTACCCCAAGATTTTCCTTTGACGAAATTATTAAAAATAATAAAAATAAAATGGCCACTGTCTGGCGGGAGGAAAAAAACAAGATGGCGTTTGAAAAAAAAAGTTTGATTAGCGGGGTAATTAAACGATGGTATTTTTCGAAACATGCATTTTAGTGATAAATTTTGTAAATGGCTAAATTAGTGCTAAAATATCGAAGCTATCGGACGTTAGACATTAAGAGGACATTAACCTAAAAAAATATCGGCAGACAAACTGAGAGAGGCTAGACTTAGTCCTAAAAACATGTGATGATCAAAAAAAAAAAAAAAAGAAGCACGCTATAAATAGCGCCCCCGTACTAAATATACGGGAAACGAGCGACTTTGATATTTTCAAGTTCAACAAAATGAAAAATTACATTTATCTAGAAATCTAAAGTCGTGATGTTTAACGAGAAAATATTCAATTTGCAACTTTTAAAGTTGTTACAATTTTAACATAGTACTATGGGTACTCGCTTTTGTGTCCAATTCAATTCTTTTTATCGAGGGCACTCTTGCAAATTTCGTTAGTCCTAAATAAAATGTTTTTTTTCTTATCGAGTGGCAAACTTCGTTTCGACCCTTTTTTCGGCGGGTTTCCCATTGAAATTGGTTCGCGAAAGTGAACGAGTTTGAGCCCAAGGGGTGCGTTTTTTTTCTTCTTCATCTTTACTTCATTGAAGCCAACTGCATTATATGCCAAAATGCCTTCTCTCAAATGGCCACGAATTGTGTAAAGTTCACCGATTTACGCGGCCGAATAGCCGATAACCTGATGTAAACCATATAATAATTATATTATCCAGGCGCGTGTTCAAGATTTATTACCTAGGAGGAGCTACGTTCAATATAAAACACATTAAGATGTGCATTGGCAACTTTAAAAACTCACTTTTGTGTTACAATAAACATACATAAATTTAACAACTCTTCTCGAGATCGTAATTTTTTGTCATTGTTATAAAATTTACAATCAACTCCCGAAATAATGCCAAGTTAAAGTTATCTAATATTGGTGTCACTTAAGCCACGCTTTTTATGGTAAAAAAATGGTATTAGCTCAATAGAACAAATATGAAAATATCCAGGGATAAACAGTGTAACTCTATTTTTCCAAGTTTTATAGGAGAGTAGAAATTTTCTTTCTTCATAACATAAGCCTTTATATAATGGGCTCATACAATGGACAGTATCATAAAGGGGGTTTGTGTATGGTCAAATCAAGTGGAATTCAATGGTTTTTCCCACATTTTCTATTTTTTTTTTATTTTGGAAATATACGTTTTCCATTTTTCTTCAATAACGTTAACGTTCTTTGATTTAGCTTTTTAAGCACGATAAGTGGAACCAAAATAAAAATAAATCATAGTAGAAAGGTTTCGAGCTACAATTGCAGTATTTCAATACTTTGAAACGAAATTTATTAAGGTATATGTACCTACCTACATTTGATAAGTATGTATATCCAAATTAAAGGACTAAAGATGTTTGTTTACCAAGTAAGCTTTGAGTAAGAACCTAAACTAGGAATTATTTTTAAAAATCTCGGCCTAGGATTTTTGATAATAAAAGGGAGGAAGAGTCATGTTTCGTTAAATTTCTTCAATATTTTCATCCCTATGCATTTTAAAAATATAAATTTGAGATTCCTAAAAATAAATCCTTTCATTTAATGTACCACTATGATGCATTTAGCTATTTTTTTTTTAAATTGTCTACTTTAACCCCCAAAGGTAGCCCTTAAAATCAGTATTTATTTTTTCCGCCAAGTTTGTTCCACTAAGCACTCACAAATCTATAAATGTTATTTCTGTCGTTGCTTTTCTATAAGTGAAAGAAGATTTTGAACGTTGTGAGCGCTTAGTGAAATACACCCTATAATACACAAGGTAGAGTAGTTAATGATAATAATTTCGTTTGCGTTTCTTAAAATTGGCGGAACACTTCAAGTATTTCGCGGCGTTTTAGAGTACAGCGGTTGAAAATCACTGAGCTAAACTATTGAAAAAAAAAATTAATTGATCTATTAATTTTTAACTACAAGACCTTTTTTTCTTCAAATTGTTTTGAAAATAAATTTTATACATTTTTAATTAACTTTTGTCGAGGGATGGAGAAAGAAATATTTAAATATAAAAAAATAAGACCAAGTAAAAAGTTATTTATTATTGGTATCCTTTGCAGTTACGCTCTCTATGATAAAAAATGGCATTAAGTTAATAGAGAAAATATTTTAGAGGACATTTGAAGAAAGTTTTTACCACTCCTATCAACTTTCGTTAGACTATTTCTATAAACAAAAATATTTGTTGTAGTTAATTTTTTCCTACAAGTATTATTTAAATCTTTTTTGTCCTTTTATTGGCGCAGTGGTTAGAACAGTTGTTCTTCGCTCCATGCGTCAGTGGTACTGAGTTCTAATATGTTTAGTGTTTACACATACTAAAGCATTTACTCAACTACTACCTACTACTACACCATAGCTAAAGAATTTTTCAAATAAAAGTATTCCAAATATTCAGCCACTTGTCGAAAATTGACAATAATAACAATTTCTTTAATTCCAATAGTCTACTTTTGTGGCTTCAAATAGCATAACTATAACCTATCTTATTGAATATTATACTCTCTTAAATCGAAATAGTGACTTTCGACTACAAATAGTGACTATTCACTATTTTTGCAGTGCAGAGTATACCACCAAATTCAAATAGTGGTATACTTTTCACTACTAAATAGTGAATAGTCACTATTTGATTGTCGAAAGTCACTATTTTGATTTAAGAGAGTAGGGAAAAACCTGCCTACAATATTCCTCCAAATTTCGACTTTGTTCAGTTTGTGTTAGATAAAAAAGTTTTGGTGACATCCAAAGGTTAAAACTATCTCTTTAATGGAAGTCAAAAATGTGTGAAGAAAAAACTCTCATTAAATTCTTAATGTTCTATATAGTAATGAGTCATTCAATTGCGAATTTTATCATTTTTTTTTTCGCATTTTCGGTTCTTCTTATTCAATTATCTACATTCTACAAATATCAAGTTGAAAGTGAATCAATAAAGTTATGAAAGTTGATGTTTTTTCAAGCTGAAGAATTAAAGGAGGTAATTGAACTTGACATTGACACGACCTCGCAGTAGCGTAGAATGAAAAAAATATTTACAACATGAAGATGATAGAAAACAGTGGTAGGAATCATTCATAAATTATTTGACAAACGTACTATCTATCAAATTTTTATTCATCTCATATCCGTATCTCATTCTCTTTTCTATGTGCACTTTTACACAGTGCCTTTTGTAATAATTAAAATCAACATTTTTTTTCCTAACAAACCTTTCTATTAAATTTTTTTTCTTAATTAAGATTCTCTTACATTGTACAAAAATCAAATTGTCTGACCAAAGCTATGTTATAAGATCCTTGGCTATTTTTAATAAGTTGGAAAAAATTTGAAAAAATGAATCTTCTTTAAAGATTGTCACACGATGAAATTCCTTCCTCGATCATTCTTCAGATAAATTAAAAAGGCAATTGAAAACTATATTGATAATACGATACAGCTACGTATTGTAACTTAAACTTTTTCTTTCCTATATAATTTTTTTTTTTTTGTGTCACATATCTGTCTTTAGCAACGACAGTAGATTTTGTCAAGATATCCTCGAGGATTCCCAGGAGCTCCTTAATAGCTTCCTGATACTCTCGACACTTTCGTAGTTGATGAGGGTCGTTTTAAACTGGTTGGTGTTAATCAGTAGGTACTTATTTATGGGTAAGCAAAAGACATTCGTTCAAAGCGTGTATTAAATTGTTTTTAAGTGCAATCTTTCATTTTATTAGTTAGGGAATTCTCTCACATTTCCTAACTTAGAAGCAATTTCTTGATATTTCCTGACTTTGTGGAATTCCCTGACACTTGAACCCCATATAATTAATTGAGTTAATGAATCCCGACCCAAAACTGTTTCATATACTTAAATTTAGATGATCAAGGATCAAAGAATCTCTTTTTTGGGTTTCTAGACCAGTGGTCTCCAAAGTAAGACCCACGAAAGCAATGACGCGAGTTTCTCTATCTATAATAAATGACTTCTAAATAAGTTTGATGAAAACCAGACTTAAAGTTTGTAATCGACTGGTCTCAAAATAAAGATATTCGCGAATATTAACAATTATTATATTTACTTTCATTTTCAAAACTATAATGGCATGTTTTAAGTAAAGTTTCAATCTGATGAGCTACTAAATTTTGTTTCTTCGAGTTTTGGAGGGCAATTAGTTTGGTTCTTAGTGAGGCCGGGGTATATGGCGGCATAATTTTAAAGGCGGTAAAAACCTATAAACGACATAATTTTGAAGGTGTAAAAATATGAAAACAAATAACAACTGATTCGGGTTCGTTATATTATTATATAAAATATTTTTAATTAATATTTTATTTTAATTCGTTATATTAAATTAAGGAAATGTTTCAAGTAAATTTAAATAATTGACTTATAAGTGAAATAATTTTAACAGTGTAAGCTTTAAACAGTGAACTACTATGCAATGAAAAATTACTTAAATCTTCAACATTGTTAAGGTTTGTATGGTACACTGTAACCCATTGAACCTTTATATATGCCGTAATTACCACTTCCGATAGCTAAACAATACGTTTCCCGGGCGCCAAGATTTGACGACCGATTCTTATAGATCTCATTAATACAATTTCAAATCGAGTTTTCGCTAAGTTTTCGAGATATAGAATTTTAAAAGTGGCCTCGGCAATATTAAATTTGGTTAAACAACAAGGCGATGGTTAGATCTAACTTACTATTTTCTCTTGAAAATTAAGTTGGGATGATCTCATTTTATTTTGGGGGCTCTGCCCCCAAACTCTAGCCTTGGGCTGCAACCCCGAGCTCTACTTCCAAGCTAGTTGCAAGCAGCTGTCGCTGTCAAAGCTTCGTAATTTCAAAAATGGCCGCATTCACAAAATGTACATTGCAGTCGTGCTACTAAATCCTATTTTTCTCAAAAAATAAGCGAAAACTCAGAATATTGTACTTGTCATTTTCGTTTTATTTTAGCGAGATCACTACGAATCCGTTGTCAAATGTTGGCGTCCGAGAAACTGCTGAATCCTCCAAATAAATATTACAATCGAATAAACGTGTTTATTTGTTTTTTTTTTTTTTTTTTTTTTTTTGTAATTGTCTAGCACGTGTTTTCTAACTGTTCCCCACACTACTTCTGATCTTTTATTCTATTGTTGTCTTTTAATGTCCGTTTAACGAAAACTCTATATAACACAATAAGTTACTCGGTGCTTTCAATTTTGCTTTACAGAGTTTACACTGTATATTTAAACAGAGAGGTATACTTAAAATAATATTGGAAAATTTAAATCTTTAATAATTTGATATTTAATTTTGAAAAAAATTTTTACATAGAAAAAAGGGCGGCACATCTGGTTCTTAGACTAACAAGTTTGGAAACCTCTGTTCAATATTGTATCTTCAATTTTTCGACCGTCTAGATTTATAACTGTAATCTAGTTGTATTTTATTTAAATTATAAATAACACTAAACTCTGGAGAATAACAAAGACTAATGTTACAAAATATGACTTTTGATCCCCAAAATCGTTAATAGTTTTCTTTATTTTTAATAAGACAAAGTCTTATCTGCAATATTTACACATAGAGTGAATTTTATTTGAAATTTATCTCAACTGGAATAAATAGGAAATAATCGGTGTGACCAACACAAAACGTAATTTTATCATTAAAAGAATTTTTCTAAATGAAAACCAAAAATTTGCCAATGCTATTTTAAACGAATTCGGATGAGATAATTTCGAGTCTTTGGTCGAGCTAATCTATGCATAAAATTAACATAATATGAAGGCGGACGAGGAAAGATAAGGCCTGTTTTTGACCTACCGTATACCAAGTGTACCAACTTCAATTGATAATTTTAATAAACTAAGATTTTGTCCCTGCTATTCATGTTTAGGGAACACAAACAGAAATTTTTCAGTTTAGTTTTTTTTTATGTCGAAAAAATAACGGTTAGATACAAAATGGTTTTATGAAGGTTTCGTTTTTTTTTTTTCATCATCTTCTTCTTCTACCACATTGAGTTGGTCGACTAATTTTGGTACCTGGACCCTTCCAAAAAATCTTCGCACACCTGCCTAGTAACAAAATGTGGTGGCTTTGTATTTTATAATATTTTTATATCGAATTTCAGACTTGAAAATATATCAAAGAAACGAAATATGTTAGACCAGATTAGACGAAATTACAAACACGAATCCATTTGACCAGATAAAAATTAGCAAATAACTAATTTATCAAAATTAATGATAAATTTGATTTTTTTTCTGTTTGGAAAAATGATGGGAATAATTTTAAATGTGTGTTTTTTCGCCCCGAAAGACGGGCGCCACTTATTTTTATTGCCGGAGAAACTCATTTCTGGAGCGAGGGGGAGCCGTTTGGCTCTTCCTGGTTACAACCCTCGGCCTTCCAGGATATAATATAATCTCTTTTTATGACTACATTCCAGCGGTGCGTTGTCTCTTTCCCACTCGAAACACACGCAAAAGATTGATTTCCTACCGGCTGCCAATATATTAACTTGTTTTATTTAAAAATTTAACTTTTATGACTCCAAGTGAAATTTGGGGCGTTATCTCAGAGATTTACAGCAATTGTAAATATCATCGATAATGTTTTATAACGTTTTGTTTATTAGGTTATAGATAACGACATCATAGAACTTAGTCGGACTCTATGGGAGATATAACCTCAAATTGAAATATTTAACTCGATATAATTTGGGGTAAAGTTTTTAATGACGTTTTAAATAATTTCAGAAACTCTAATTAAGTGTTATGAAACTATAAATAAAAAAATGAGTCGATTTATCGGTTGGTCAAGCAGAAATTGATCGTCTTGTCGAGCTTTAATTAAGATTAACACTAACATATTGTACTTCAAAAATTCTTTTACGAAACACAAAAAAAGTTTGTTAAAAAAAAAAATAGTTGACACGGTTATTCGAGTATAAAACGATAATTACGACAAAATATATTAAAAAAATTCATTGAGAAAAAAATGCGAATAAAGTGAATGCTTTTATTAGGTTTTGGTAAAAAATATTAATTAGAATGTGGGTTATTGATCAAAACCTCTGTAAGTCGAAAATGAAGAAAAAACACGATTTTTACTATTTCTTTTTCTTATTTTAGTCTGGATCCAAATTGAAAGTCCTTAATTATACCCTCATATAAAAAGTTTTCACTTGATATCCAAGAAAATGTAAAGAAAACCAAATGTTAATTCGTCATTTTACATTGTACATACTGTCTTTTTGGTATGTAGTTGGCTATTGAAAGGTTGTTAGCCTATGGAACCTTTGGTCATTTACCTAATTTGATCAGCAAATATTTTATATCTTCCAATTTTAGAAAAAAGTTTAGAGACTATTTTTATAAAGGTACCTAATTTTAAGAAAAGTTCATAACTTCGATTGTTATCGGAAAAAAGTGTTGTAGTTTTAACCAAATTCCTTGTTAATTTTACTACATTAACTGGTATTATATAGGATGACACCACATGTGGTAACGTTTACCAGTCAAGTGTAATTAAAAAACTGTAGTATTATTAACAACACAAACTAGTAAAAATGTAGTTGAATTTTTGACACTTGCATTTATTTGTCAAAATTATTGGTTATGTTGTA
Organism: Sisyra nigra; assembly: GCA_958496155.1. NCBI lineage: Eukaryota > Metazoa > Arthropoda > Insecta > Neuroptera > Sisyridae > Sisyra > Sisyra nigra. The sequence goes on from OY292318.1 coordinate 16,106,890, forward strand.
CGCGGCGCATGCGCAAACGCCAAAATTTGCTAATTTTTACAACACTCAGTAGTTGTAACAGCTACATATATTTTCTACACTATGGTAGTTAAAAATACTATACGTAAGTGTTACAGAACTATTACGTAGTTGAAATTTCAGTGCTCACTGAGTAAACTGTTTTAGCTAAGTTGTTTTATTAGATACTTGATTGGTAGTTACTAAGTAAATTGATTGAGAAAACATTTTTCGGGCACCCAAGTAGAAAAACTAGAAAAACGTAATTCTGAAATTTGGAGCGACTGAAATAAATTTGATCCAAAATATTTGAAAATGAAATTTTCCACTGAACGAAAAATTTTGCCACCGTTAAACTTCTTGTGAACAAAATAAAAATTGTTCGAGCAGCTTAGGAATAAGTAACAATTCATTACTCGATTTGATTTTCAAGCTACTTAGCTTAAATTTGACTTGAAACCAAGCCTAAAGTTGTATATTAACTATTAATAATTTATGTGTTAAATGACGTCAAACGTCGATTTATTAAGTTACTTCATTTACAAGTCTACCAGAATGTCAAACACAATTCAATTTCAAAATATAAGCCATTGTGTGCACATATTGACTAACTCCGTAAAGCAAAAAGTTGAGTTAATTGATAAATGTCATTAAGAGCTGTTATTTCGTATTATTAGAAAAATTTATTTCGTATATAGTAGTATAAGTAAGGAGTCAACGGAGTGTTTGGATTAATAGATCTGTGCACTAACCTGTAAGGGTGCTAGTCTAAAAGTGCCCACAAATAAGCAAAAATAGCTGTTAAATAGAGATAAAGTGAAGGAGAGTTAACGCGCAGTGACACTTGTTAAGTAATAGTAACGAATTTTTGCGCTACAAGTTTTATCTCGACGGCGTGTCTCGAACTATTGAGCAACGCAAAGGGTTTAAAAACTTGCGAATCTAGTATTTGGCATTTTTATCTGGTAAATCTCGTTCGCGCACTCTCTCAACTTATCTTTAATTTACAGCATCTTTACCAGCTATTTTCGTTTATTTGCGGGCACTTTTATATTGGCACCCATATATCATCATGCACTGAAAAAAGCTCTAGTTTGATATATAAATAATTAATCTACATTTTGAGTGTATACCTAAATCATATGCGATGGAATATTAGGCTACAACTACTTGACTTGATGAATCAATAAGAATAAGGTCCTCAATTATCAATTTGTTCTGTAATAATCTGGTAAATCTAGTAGCCCTGTGTTAAGTAAAATAAAGTTAGATAGAATCAATTTTGAAATTTCTGAAAAATATATATATAAATATAGTGTAAAGTAGTTGCAATGCACCGTTAAAATGATTACAAAAATCACTTTTCTCATATAAGGAAGTGTCATAGAAAATAATTTATTCAGCACTGCACCTCGAAGTACATAAATACTCACATAAATACATAATTGCACGCACATAAATTCCTAGTTTTTCAATGCCACTACAGTACTATTCCCCAAATAACGATTAGATCACCTTTTACTTCAGATTAAAACCTTATTTTTCCTTCAAGTAAATATTTTTATTTATTTTTTATTCATTTCAGGTCTCAACTGCTATAGTGATTAGCGACCGAAATATTATTTATAAGTTTCCTTTTCTATTATATTTGCGTGTCTGTCTTTTGAAGCTAAAATGAAAACTATAATAAAAATTAAGATCCCACGAATTTTAGAAGATGTTTTTTATGTATTATAATTAGGTAACCATGTGTCTAATTTAATTTGTAAAATGTCCAATTTGGAGTATAAAACCTGCATGTTGATGCTCAAATAAATCTAAAAATCAGCTATGATAATATACTAGGAACAAACTGGACAAAGCTATCAATTTTGCTTACTTCTTAGTGCTACAGAAACTTATTTTGTAACACTTATAAATAATAATGTTAAAAAGTGCATTGTTCTAATACAATACATTCAACTGAATGATTTAAAAACGAAAATTTCGATGCATTTCGAAATTCGATGCATTTGCTATCGAAAAATAGTTTATTTGAAATTTATCGATTTTCAGCGAATTTTGGTTCATACATTTATGCAAAGATCCTCTCAAATGAATAGATCATTTGAGTCAACAATCATGTAAATAGCTTTTCATATATTTACTATCTTTTACTATTATACCTTCCGTGGGCGGTAGAAAGGGGTTAAGTCGAAAAACGCTACTTTCCAAGTGAGACGGTCAAAAAATTTTGGAAATTTTTTTACTACACCTCTGGAACTCCCCAGTATTGGTAAAATCAAATGCATAGGCTCAATAGTTTATATAATTTGCTACTCTTTTAAATCGAAATAGTGACCTTCGACTACAAATAGTGACTATTCACTATTTTATCGATTTAAGAGAGTACTCTTTCAAAATGTATATTGGTATCAACCCTTTTCAAGCATTATTTTTCTGAATTGACCAGATAGGCCATTTTTTGGCTTAATCCCTTTCTAACGCCCACGGAGGATATAGTAAAGAAAGTGTTGAAATCGGGTCGAATTTTCGAATTCGAGTTTACACCGTAAATGTACGTTTTGAGGTTCCCTGAATCCAAAAAAGTGGTTTTTAGAAACATGTCTGCGTGTGTGTGACAGTGATTACGTATCTAAAGCTTTATTCAGCAAATTGCAAATTGCAAATTTGCTTTCATTTAACATCTAGTTGTGCCACGAAGCTTTTGGTTGAATTCGGTTAACCGGAAGCTCCACTATATTCTAGGAGTTTTTGAGCTTTTTCAGTTTTTTTTTTTTTCGAAAACGACTCCTAAGATTTTCTTTAAACTTTGCTACTGTTTTTCGACTCATCAATGCCTGCAACTTTTATTTGAAACTTTTTCCTGGGAAAATTCAAATAAGGAGGGTTCTGGGATGGGGGTTCTTTTATACATAGAGACTGTATGCATAGAGTTCTGTTTATATAGTTATCAAGTGCTTAAAGTTCGTTTAACCAATAGCGAGTTTCATAAAAGAAAGTACTGTGACGCCTCGTAGCAGATATTTGTCTTACATTTCGGTTGGATTTTCTTGGGAATTGTATACGATATTAGGTTTTTAAAAAGACGGTTTAAAAGTAAGAGTGTTTAAGCATAAATGATTGATGTTAAATAATGAAGAGCGTATTAAAAAGTTGAAATTTCAAGTGGCTATGTGCGAGTGTGTTTAAGAATGGATTTTTAAGAGGTTTCAGTTTAGCGCGGTCGTAGGCTTTATTATTATATATACAGTATGTGTTATCGTGTTTGCTTGCTATGCTATGCTATGGCATGGATGGCGTATTGATTTTTTTCACATGGTCCATTCTCGTATCCAAATGACGGTGGCAAGAGCTGTAAGGCCTTTAGTTTTCGTGCTCGGCTGACATGCTCCTTTACGCACTGAGCACAGACCTTGGCAAAACATATATATAAGCCCACCACCCCCACCATCATCGCCACCACCCAACGACGTGCCACCAACCCTCTCGAGTCTCCAAGCATCCATATTCTATCCCATCGAAACGGCGACTGTTCTCGCGTCTTCTCCCATCATCCGCCTCGCAATACGACGACCAACGACGACTACCACTAGGGTACACCAGAGTACACACTCACTCGACTCTCTATGTATTATCATGGGCTTCATCCAAGCCGACCGAGAGCCGAATATTTGGCCGCACGCACAAACGAGAGGGTTTCCATTCCTCTACGCACGCACACACACACACACACACACACACAGTCACACAACATAACATAGCAACAACTCGAAGCATTTCGATTGTAATGGCGAAAATTAAACGAATTTGACACAAATCACTTAGTTTGCCCCATTTTAGCCCCATGCAACTGAATATGTAACCCTTCAAGTATGAAGGCGCCAACTGAAAATCTCTCGGCTGTTAATGAAATTAATTTTCACCGATGAAATTTTTAAAAATCAAACTTTCCGATTTTCTTCAATAAAACAAAATGCTAATTTTATGAAGCTTTTACCTTGTTACTGAGTTAAATAAGAGACTAAAAATGCAACAACATCGCGATAATCCCAAAATTTAAAGATAAAGCTTTTGCCTTCCTGTTTCAGTGAATGAAAACCTTTATTGATAATTTTTCGCCGTAAAAATAATTTTGGTCATTAACTCAATAGCATACATTAGTTCTAAATCTATTTAAGAGCACCGAGTTGAAGAAATTTTTGCATTGGGTTATTTAACTTTAAACTATCGAAAACTTGGCTATTGATGCTGTCTCTAGGAAGTAGAGGTTTTGAACGCTAGATATGCATAGTGAGGAAATTACTCAAAATGTAAGTATAGTGTCAACAGCCATTGCAAAAGAAAGGTAACATTTACATAATGTAAAACCAAGTATGTATATACAAAATACATCATAATATTATATTTTAATTTTTGCAAAATTTCACAAGACAATAAAAATTAAATATTGATTAATATCTCAAAACCCATGCTATATATACATAAATAGCGAAAGAAGTTACACTTCTAGTGTGTGGTCCACAAGCACACTAAATTTTTTATTAATACGTCACCAAAGTTTGATAATTACCAGTTCGTAAGTTTTCTTTTTCTTCTAATTTTTTTGAGGAAAACTTAAAATTGTTATTTGTTCATTGCCTATATTATATCAGATATAAAAAATGGACGTTGATAAGCGCCACCATAAAGATTTCATAGGTCTAAAAATTTATCAAGTCCCATACAAGTTGTAAATTTAAAATGTTTTCCACAAGAAATAACCTAAATAATAATTTTCATAATGTTATTAAATTTTGCAAAGAAAGTTGCAAGATGTTTATTTTGCTTGTTCTCTTTAGAAAATCGAAGGAAATATGAAAATGTCATTGAGCATCAAATCAATTTCCCCGGTAAAAACTTGAAAAGGAACACTCCCCTATATAATTTCTAAGAAAAATTGAACAAAAAAATCAATCAAATAAAAATAGGTAGGTAGGTATATACTATAATCTTAAAATATTTTTATATGAATATCGGAAGACAAATACTAAATATAACTCCGTTAAAAGACAAACATAAAAATATTTCTTAAATAAGAAGTCATTCAAGTTCAAGCTTCGATAACCTCATCAGAAATTTAATATTCATTCTGAAATTAATGAAACTAAAATGGTTTCCCTAATTATTATACAAATAGATTATAGAATGAATGGTATCTGTAACTGTATTGGTATAAGTGATTCCTTTTTTTGGCGTTTAAAGTCGCTTTAATATCTTAAGTCATGTTATACAAGTGTCGAAACAGAAAATTTTTGTGATCTTTTATTTATAGAAGACTCGAAGATTTATTGGGAATCAAATGAGTCAGTGGTTCCTAACTCATTTCTTAGGGTGTTTTAAACATATTTTTTAGCATATATAAGAAGTAGACATGACCCAAAAAATAAAGGATATTAAAAAAAATCTTTAAGTGATTTTCAAAGAGATGTTATTTAAACGAAAATGGCTGTAAGAAAAGTAAAACTAAAGTTTCAAGCATTTAATCTAAAAACAAAAATACTTTAACGAGACTGATGTTTGAGTAATCTTAAGACAATTAAGTAATTGTTAACCAAATTTTCTTTTATTTTTAAAAATATCTATGGATATTTTTTTTTTGTTTGTTTATTTAAGGTCGCAAGAACTACTATGGGCATTACGGAGCGCCGAATCCAAAAACCCATTAAAAAAAACGGGAACTTTTATTGGGATTCGAACCCAGGATCACTGGTGTATAGGGCAACTATCTAGTCAACCACGCCACTTGTCCATGACTTGTCCTTGACCATCTTGTCATTTTATTTTAATAGTATGTTGAAAAATTTCATCCTGTGCAATTTGACTGATTATTATAGAAATCTAGGAAATAGTTTGTCGTGGAGTAATTGTCAATTAAACAAAAAAAATTAAAAAAATTTTGACTTTGGTTACCAATTATTCCGTAAATCCTTACAAAAGAGCTCTGAAAACTTGTAACATTCAATGAAAATATTGTCAAAATGTTACTGTAACATTGACTACCAACTGTTGATTGCCTCGACTTATAAAATCCTTACAAACTATGACCATATCGTAATAAGTGGAATGCAACTAGTGAATTCAAACAAGTTTTTAAGTTAATAGTGACTATCACCTGGGTGACCCAAAATCTCTTTAAAATTAAATTAATTTTTTTCATTTTTCACTTATTAAAAAAAAATTAATAATTGATGACTTACTTAAAAATATCACCCAGATCGGTATAAAAATATCTCTATTGAGTATTAAGTGAATCACTTACAAATTACTGCTTAGATCAGTAAATGACCCCGCATTATAGGTCGTAAGTTCATTGTCACTGGCTATAATAATTCTTTAATATATATTTGTATCGGTTTTCATTAACATGAAAATACCAATTTAGATAAGCCAACAAAATATTTAATCATAATCTAATGACTCATTTGGAAGCTCTATATGTCCTCGATGATTTTCTTGGATGTTTTGATTACCAATTTTCTAAATCATTGTACTCAAAAACCAATAATAAACTTGGTTTTCTAATATTGAAAGCCTGTTGTTAGAAGGATTCGGACGAGAAAATTCTATAATATCTAAAAAGTTCAATGACAGTATAACTGCAAATAATGAATAGTCCTCCTATTTTACCGATTGAACCGCTCAAGTTAAACTTTATTATTCTAGTAAAATGATATTTTCTTAATAAGTTCTAGAGACAATCAATTTTGTCATCAACGTTTATCTGCAGTTTTGAAAATTGTTAATCCTCATTAATAGCGCGGGTTTTCAGTGACATCACTCGAATATCTTCCTTGGCACTATTCAAACGTTGCTACTGCTATTATCTCCAGGAAATGGAGATTTTGTACATTGCATGGCAAAGATATTAGTTGTCATGATTGATAACGTGCATTGTATTATAAGGACAGCTAATCTGGAGAATTATCTTATTATTGATATTTGTAATACATTTTCTGTAGAAAACATCGCTTATTCAGATTTATCTGAAGCGGCCCTAGTAAAGTCAACTTTGCCTGAAAATTTAAGTAAAGGCGACTTTACTGATTATATTATATGGACCCCTTGAAATTACTCTTTACTCAACCGGTAAAAATTCTGAAAAGCAATTTTTACTTTCTTTTACTATTAAGTATAATATAGTAAAGGAAGTATTGTAACCGGTTCAAATTTTCGATTTCGAATTTTCATCGGAAATGTACGTTTTGAGGTTCCCAGAGTCCGAAAAAAGGGGTTTTGGACAAATTTTTGTGCGTGTGTGGGATATTATATCAAAAACTTAATTTAAAATTCACCAAACCTGAAATTTTGCCTTTGTTTCAGCTAGTTGTGCTAGCTAAAGCTTTTGAGTGGAATCGATTGGGAGGCAGCCCTTTGTTCTATAGGTTTTTTAATTTTTTTTCGAAAATGGCTCAAAAATTTTTTTAGAAAACTTTTTAAAATTCTCTCTTAGAAAATTCTTTAAACTCGCTATAGTTATTAGACTTATCTAAGCCTACAACATTTATTTGAAACTTTTTCTTAAGAAAATTAAAATAGAAGGGATTCTGGGGTAGAGAGTGGGAATTCGTATATATACATGGAGATTGTATACACATAGTTCTGTTTATATAAGTATTTATAATTTTAACTAAACGTTAACTTTATTTATGTTCTTTTAACCAATAGGTTGCAAAAGAAAGTTCTGTGGCACGTCGCAGCAAATATTTTCTTTTTGTTGCCATAGTACTTCTACAGTAATCGATAATTTATAACCGATACTATCCCAGTAGCAACGACCATAGCAGTAGTGTATATGTGTACATATTTGCCGCCAGTAAGTTATTCAAATTTTGCCGCCCCTACCAACCTATACAATTCGATACCCTAGTTCACAATCATTTTAATTACTTTTTTTTGTCAATGTAATGTTATGATTTTGATTTGAAACTTTGACCACCCCAAATTTGCTGCTCTAAAAATCTACCGCCTTAGGCTTTAGCCTAGGTACTGATAAATTCGCCTTTGCACATGAGTCACATTCTTGAAATTTTAAGTCATCGTAAAATTGTGTTACAAAGCATTTTTTTTTGGATTGAGTTTTAGATCGATTTTTTACTGATTATGCATTTTAACTAAGATGACCCATTAGATCATAAAAATTTGGGGAAATTTTTGTGACTCATATGATTTTTGCATTTATCGACTGTGTAACCCAAAAGTCTTCATCTTTTAACACTTTCAAAAACCTTGCAAATTCATGGTTTTCCTAAAGAAGAAAACCTAATGTTTAATTAGCAGCTTAATTTTTGGCAACTAATAGCAAAGTAAATAGTTTCAAGTCGAACGTTTCTGATGTAACCAAAGGAACAATACAAAATGAATTTGGTCATTTGGCCAACCAATGATCAATTATCAAATCCCCTACAATATTTTCCACGTATTTTATGGCATATTGTATTTTTAAAGTATGAATGAAAAACCTACGATTAGCTCCCACGTGAAACTCCTTCTTTTAAGACGAAAAAATATTTCTTAAAATAACTTGTAAAATTTTAGATTTCCATATTAAGATTAGGTCAGTTCCAAATATTTAAATGCACTTTTTATCAAGTGAAAAAATTTTTTTTTTAGATCGCATTGCTCAACTCCTACATTTTTATAAGAAGCTTTGCCCAATCCCGTTTTGGTTTTCCCGGTTCAACCTTCGGCCAAATTGAAAAAAAAAAATCAAATTCTCCCCTTATTTGCATGTAACATATTAAGATATTTATTTGGCCAAGCAAAGAACTCCGACAAGATTGTTTAAAACCTGAAGACAATATTCAAATGTATGAAACACGTGCAAAGAGGCAGTACGCCATAGTCATAAACGCAAATAACTGCTTACATTATTCCCTTTTAAGAGGCTTTTTTTTTCCCGGCTTGAACAGGGGGATTATAGTGACATTAATGCCTCAAACACATTGAAATTTTAACGGCCCTTATCTATATATAATGAACACGAGAGTGAATTTATGGTCCCAAAAATAATTTTAAGGGAAAATATTTTTTGTTTTGGTGGTGTACCTCTGGTCGTTTCCATCGTCGGGAGCCTCGAAAATCTGATCCTTGTCCTCCTGAGACATTCCTAAATTTGAAAATTGATTGTTGGGATCCATTTTGTTGTTAGAAAATTTTTCGTTGAAACTGATTGGAATTTTGCACTGTACAAAATTTTGAGTTGTTTTGAGTTTTATGAAATTTCGTTTTTTTTTTAAAAAAGGTTTTGGATTTCACCAAATCATAACTTGCAAAAAATTGGCCAGGTTTGTTAATACTAAATAACCTCAATATGTTTTTTCATCGTATTATGGATGTGACACAGTACACGAAAATTTTGTTCACACAAAAACTTTTTGTAACTCCTGGTTGGGAACTCACTTGATCACTTAAATGGAAAATTTAAAAAAAAATTGTTGAAATAATTAATATGTATGTACACACACACAAAAAAAAAAATGAAAATTTTAGTCGAAAATTCACTTGATGAGAAATTGCTGCGTGGATGGGATACGAGATGTCGCCACTTTCGCTTTCAATTAGATAGAGAGAATCTTCTTTTCCTGGGTGAGACGAGGAGAGATTTCGATTAAATTTTGGATTTTTCACTTGGCCACGAATTTCCCGACATGAACCCGTTCGCGGACCAGATGCGCGTGTTTCGGACAATTTGGAAAATGCAAAATTTTGTGTCAGAGAACCATTTAATAAACTGGAAAACTATTGTTTTGAACTGAAAAACTGAACATAAGCACTCCAATTACAAGTTAAATGTGTACTAAAAATCGTTCCACGCCGAGCGTTCGCCTCACTCTTCGTGTTCCGACGCTTGGCAAGCATTCGCCGGTTCTTGGCCACGCCCATTGTCGTATTTTCCCTCGTCATCAAACGCACACGCGGCAACCGCCGTTGCCCCGCCAACGCTGATCGTTTCTCCTTCGATCCCCACCATCACGCACGATCCCCTCTCCAACCAAAACCCCTCACACCATCCATTCAAGCCGCTATTAAGCAACTAACAAGGCATTTATTCATGACGAAATTATTGAAATTATCAACCGAATTGAGTTGGACATTAAACAACATTTCTGCCGAAAATTCAATCAGACTTTTCAAAGCATTCAATCCAAACTGACAAAAAAAATCACATTAAATCCAACCACAATTTTTTCTATTTCTCTTAATTAATTCCCCATCCCACCCCCCAATTAAACCCTTTAAAATTATTTTATCGAAAAATTCAAATCACCATGTTTGCATTTAAATGACGCGATTAAAACTATCCAAATTTAAAAAAAAAAAGCGTTTTTTTCATAAGTAAGTAGTACCCAAAGGCGACTCACTATGAAGGCCAGGAAGGCATTGGCTCCTCAAAAAGAAGATTTAATACTTTCAACAAAGAAGGCTTAAACAAAAAATAAATTACTTAACAATTTACAAAATTTAGTCTTGATATGTAAAAAGCTGTAAAGCAAACAATTTGAACGTTCGTTTCTTAGCGTTTTTAAAATCGATTAAATTTTCCAATTTTCTAAAAACTAAACTAACTCTTAGTTATACTCAATAGTGGTTCATCTATGAAATCAAAGGAAGCTTAAGCAAGGGGATTTAAATATGTACATATAAGAACATGTTTAATAAGCAAGTTAAAAGTTTTAGTGTTGATCCAACTGATGGTAACGCTATTTAAATGAAAGCTATAAACTATTCAAGGATGTCAATTTATTGACCACTACTGGTATTGGGTTCGATTTCCATTGAATCCTAGATATAAGACCTAAGACTGAAATGACCTTAAGATGTTAAGGCGACTTAAAACACCAAAAAAAATTGTTAATGACAGTCGAGTAGAAAAAGATTCAAGGAAAAGTGTACAAAAAAATCTAAATGGCAGAAAAGAAAAATTAATTTCTTTTGAGTTAGGGGTCAACAAACTGAGTCCTCAAAAAAAATCAGCAACCCCTGAATTATTATATATAAAATAACGAATTTTTGAACAAGTGTCCAGTTTGTCCAAGCAATGTGAAGGCGTATGAAGGCGTAAACTATCATGAATTGTTCTACCAACTAGTAAATGATTAAAGAATACAACTTTCAACACTGCAACTCCTATAGATCGGGGGTTAACAAACTACGTTTCTTTAAAAAAATTAATGTGGACCATGGTCCATGTAAAAATTTTTAAGAATAAATACAATAATCAGTGCTGAAATAAAGGGCTTGAATGCTAAAGGGGGGTTAGTTGACCGAATTTCTAAGAAGTTGATTAAAATCCATCCATAACAAGAACGAACATTTTAGGTTACTCTCCTCAATTTCGATCTTTAACGATTTTTAAATGCTGATTTGGGAGAGATCATCAAAAAAAGATGATCTAGAGTCCGTTTCGAATCCACAACCTTGAGCTAATCGTTATTAACTTATTATGTTTCCATATAATGCAATACAGTTACCTATCTTTTTGTGAGCTAAAGATTTTACGAAAATTTAAGATGTTATAATAAATTGTAACTATTAAAATAAAAGATGGTTGAGTTTCTTACAAGCGATACTAAATAAATAATTTTCTTGCCAATCCCAATACTAATCACGAAATTTAAATTGATCTATTATATTGATTTTTTATAGGTTGTATTAAGTTTTCTTCCTAATTATATTTTCGGTATGCAATTTTAAAATCTATGAATCGTTATTAGTTCATTTGAGTATCAACAAAAAAAATGTTGACTCGGTCAGTTTTGTGCCCATATTTTTTGTGCTAATCGATAACATTGATATTTGTGAGTAATATATTACATTTACTTGTTATGTTGTATTGTATATTAAACTTAAATTGAACTCAACATACAGTTTCTTTTAAGATTTTTTCGTATTATCTTAATTTAAAACATGAGGTACAATTTTGGAAACCAGATGGTACCATTTAGGGTACTAGTTGCCTAAATCGTACAGTACCCTAAATCGTATCTAATGTTGGCATGATCTTACAAAGGTGTCCATATCACAATGATCTATCAATAAATATAAAAAAAATCATATTAAATTGCAACTTCGATAGTACGTAAGTAATTGCATAGATGCAAAACATATTTACTGAAATTCCTACTTAAGAATATGAAAACTGCCTTGAAAATTAAGTGGTACGCATTTGGCAACTCTCCCCTATAAAATATTTTAAAATGGAAAAGAAGACCATAGTTCACACAAAAACGTAAAATTTTATACACACATTTTATACAAATGTAAAAGATAAATGCTGAAAAATTCTCAAAAGATGAATTTATCATGCTTGAATTTATTGAATACAATTTTTAAATTAAATTCACTGAAGTGAAATTGGCGACAAAAAATTTTATAAAAACGTTCTCGATTACGCGTATAATTTGCGAACAATAACCGAAAGACATCATTGACCTTGACATTCGTTACATTATTACATTGCTATGTATAGAATATAAATTTTATAACAATCAAGATTCGTTTTCCTTTAGTTTTTCAAATATTTAAACTAGCAATAAGTCAAACTTAAGGTTGCTAAGATTTAGAGAAAAGGTTGAGGTTGAGATTGTTAAATACATAAGGTAGAAAAGGATAAATGCATACATAACCCACCGTAGGTAAACAAAAGTTATCTTTATATATAAAGGAACAAGTTGATTGACTGACAGACAAAGTGGAGGCTAAGCCAATGAAGATACAAACATGCATTTTTAAAGTGTTATTCCTGAGTAGACTATGGTACCTATTAGAGAAGGATTTTTCGAAATTCCACCCCCTACTTATGCAGTTTAAAAAGGGAGATGAAAGTTTTGTTCAATTTTTAACGTCTTTCTTTTAATATACCAATTTTCTGAAATTGTATTCATATAATTATCAATCTGCATGTAAATATAAAGAGCCTCAACTTTTTTTGTTTCATAGTTCGTTCATTTAAGGGTTGAAAATAATTTTTTTAAATTTCAAGAATATTCCCACAGAAATAACCTCACTGACTGAGTCATTTATGCCCAATTTCACAGTGGACGTTTAAATTCCACTTTTAGTTTAAACTTCAATTCAAGAAATAATTTGATTTGATTGTTTCATTGAAACCTTGAGCTAAGTTCAATCCGTCGTTTAAAATAAACGACAGAATTCTTCCGTTTAGTTGGTAGTTAGTTCATTTGGTGAAATTATAAGAAAACCATAAAAACTACATACAGTGCTACTACATTTATTTATAAAATTATCATTTAAACGACGTTCAATTAAACTGTAGTTTAAATTATACTGTAACACTGAATGGTTTAAACTTCAAATTTGATCTCCAGTTCAGGTTCAGTTGAACTTAAGTTTGAAGGGCTAATGTGAAACTGGGAAACTGAGTTATTTTCATTTACAAGTTTACGACAACTTGTGAAAATAATACTATCATAATTGAAGTTGGCAACGTTAAAGTTCCAATCAAAATTAAATAAATATAAAAACTTTCCATAAAAAAATTAAAACTACAAAGCCATATGCATACAGCCCATATGTCTATTCGAATACTACTCTCAACTCCAGAACTTCCCTTATTTGAATTTTTACAGGAAAAAGTTTCAAATTAAAGGTGTGGGATTTGACGAGTCTAAGAACCATAGCAAGTTTAAAGATAATCGTTGGAATCGTTTTCGAAAAAAAATTGGGAAAACCTAAAAATCCATCGAATCAAGTGAGGCTTCCTATCAACCAATTTCAGCCAAAAGCTTCACGACACTACTACTTAGATCTATAAATTTAATAAATAAATTTCAATTTAATAAATTTCTGATAAAGCTTTCGATTCAATATGGCTGTCACACACACACATACAGACATTTTTTAAAAACCCCTTTTTCGGACTCAAAAGACCTCAAAACGTGTATTTCCGGTGAAAATTCGAAAATTCAACCCGACTACAATACTTCTTTTACTATATAGTAAGGTAAAATACCCAGTAGTTGAACGGGTTTCAAAACAAAACCTATTTAACCCCAATTTAAACAAACAAAATACAAATAAATTGATCAAAGAAATGTTGTTTATAAAAATATAGATATTTTTTAAGATAAAACCAAACAGAAAGTAATAAATTATGAAATTATCATATTTTTACAAGATTTTGAAAATATACATCAAATGCACCAGTAGTTGAACAATCTATTTTGACTCGCCGCAGTAGTTGAACGCCCCGGGAGTAGTACTTGAACAAGTATGAAATACATTCGAAAAATTAGTTTTTCATTGTTGTAAACGATTATTATCAACAAATTGATTAATATTACCCATAAAAAAATAAAAATATAAACTGTTATTTGGGTTATGGATAAAATTCCGTTATAGACATCCCAAGATTTAGACATAACCTTACATTTTTTATAAACCTACATTGCAATTTTCAATTTTATTTAATGTTATATTATATTATGTTTTATATAAAAATATATAATAATAGTGACATCGCATAGTTTTCACATTTAAGATATTTGGTTTTCTGTAAAACTTCGCGGTGTCAATAATTTACACCAACAATGTAAATCTCGGGTTGTCTAAACTAGAACTTTATTATAATCTTATTAATTTTATCGGATTATATTGTTGATTAACAAGTAAATATTAGTCACAATGTTTATCTTACATTTGGTATAAACTTTTATTGGTTTGAATTCAATAATATTTTATTTCGGTCAAATAAATAAGTTTGCACTGAAAATTTTTTGGAATTACTGCAGTTTTTAATAATATAATCACTATATATGTATATTTTTATACTTTTTTTAAAAAGAAAACAATTAAATGGAATTTATTATTACTGCACTAGAACACTTGTCACGCTGTTCATCTACAGCTTCCATTAGAATTACATATACCTAATACTTAAATATCTTGTTCAAGTTTTGGGTACCGCTTTAAACATTGGGAGGTATAGTTAGACGAAAAAAATTAAATATAAAAATTATATTTTTTAGCTTTGCAAAAACTCTAGGATGTTTAGGAAGGACTATTTCATTTTGTGGCACTAATTTTTTTACTTACAATAATAATAAATAGTTTTTTTTACTGATTGATCAGTTTACGGTTGAGTACCTTTTTCATGAAAAAAGGAGCCACTATTGGCTATTCTTTACGTGTCAACTTTCAATGTGACAAAAATATTATTATTTCAATTTATAAAGAAAATATATCGCTAAAATCAATAACTGAACCAATAAATAATCATTACATACACATATTACTTATAATGAATATTCGGATTTTGTTTTAGAACAAGTTTAAAAATATGTTCAAGTACTGGGTACTTTACCTTAGTAAAGGAAGTGAAAATGCTAAAAAAATCTGATTGGCACCAAAATTATAATTAAATGTCTTAAAATATTATCATAATTAGGGTTATCCAAAAAATATTTAAATTTCAAAGTTCAAAACTCAAAAGTCGATCGAACAAATCGATACAAAAAGGAACAAAACTTCAAGAGCCATTAGACAATTAGAAGTCATTTAACAGACCTTTACCATCTGTAAGTCGTCCCATATCAGACAAAAACCTTAGGGGGTGCAAAAAAGGGCGCACTAAGCCCACTTTGCAAACCAAGCATGTCGATTTCAACGATGAAAAAAATTTTAGCACATCCTAACTTAGAAATGGCACAATTCATTAAAGAATTTAAAAGATTTTATGGTACTTAGTAAAACTCAAGTTCAAAAAACTTTGACTGAAAAATTTTATTTTAAGCTGAAAAATCTGTAAACGCCTTAAGAAGTGAATTCCAAGAAAAAAATCGTTTGTAACAAATTGTAACATTTTTTTTTTCTGTCTTGTCAGTAAGCATCATCGACGTAGAAATCATTTTAATTACTCCTCGACACGATATGGAATTGTAATTTTTAATTTAATAATCTACCTTCAGCATCCCCATACCATTCTTTACTATAGATAGAAAAAAACTATATAAAATAATTTTTTTTTGTTTCAACTCTTTGATTAAATACCTAGATTGAAAAAGGTAAAATATAAAAAGTTGTAAAACCTTCACCTCCATTCAGTCATTCAAAATTTGGAAAAACCTTGAAATAATAAATAGCTAGTGACTATAGGTTGATGGCGGGATAATTTAATTCATTTTTTTAAGTTATCTAACACGTAATCTTCAAGCTCTACAAACATTTTTAATTGGTGCAAATCATTTTTAGTTTTTTTAACCTTATTTTATTGTTTTTCTTTTTCTATGAAAACCTTTGAAAGAGTTGGTTAGCATTTTCCAATCAATTGGATAATCGTCTTTGAGATTTGCTTTGATGTAGATGACTATAATATAGAATAGGGATCAGGCCAAATAACTGGTCTGGTATTTGTGGAATAGGAAACAACTTGTAAATTCAATGTTTGATTTGACTTGCTATCTTAAATCGAAATAATGACTTTCGATTTAAAAGAGTGGTATCTGATAAATGAATACAAACATTAAATACGACAATTTTTACAATACGAACTATCATATTCTAGTAATAATGGATATGAATCGTGTTAATTTACCAACATTTAAATTGAGTTTGATTT